>VDFB02000008.1:252166987-252338268 GCA_007258455.2 Sequoia sempervirens
ATCCTAACATAAACTACTATGGATTTACTCTAATTTACTAGGGATGCACTACTTCAAGCTCCCAAATGAGCTGTGGCAATAACCATATAGCACATGAATTTCTTCTAGGTAAGCATGATGCCTCCCCATTAATTGAGACGAAGTAAATTTCACTCTTTCATACCCTACGAAGCATCAATGAAGCATCGGAGCAAAGGAAATATTACATATACAGCCTATATTGAACTGTCAAGGAAATCAGGTACTGGTTGAACATCCACAACAAATTCATGCCGGCTTAGCATCTCTCTCTTCCTTGCCTCCAACTGAAAATTGCTTATTATTATTAAGATAATCCTTTCTGTGTTGACGTTGTTTGCTGTATATGACCCAGAAAATTATTGAAAGCATTACACCGGCTGAGATGATTACCAATCCTATGTAGATCCATTTAAGATGTTTGCGAAGACCAGGGCAATCTTCTCTGGATATAGTACTAAATGTATCCCTCACAAACGTACAGTCTTCCAGATTTACAAGAAATGGAGTATAGTGGTACAAGCCATAGCTGATATTTACTGCTGTTACCAGTTGACTGTAAATACTCGGTGTTATCCTTCCAGTTGTTACACAATTTCCAGACGACGAAACTTCGCAGGTATAATTTTGCCAGACCTACAATTGCAAGTAGAAATAACATCAGCCATAACTAAATCAAGCATCTTATCTATTTTTTTGAACCTTACTAGTACTTGGCAAGAGCCATTGCAGTTACCTGTGGTGCATCCGTGAAATTTACTTCTCCAGCATTGCATCGCCGATCAGACAGCTGTGAATTATAAGGATTGCAAAGGATAGGCACTGGAGGACCAGATTGGTTATAATTTAGAGCATTTAGAGTAGCGTTTCTATTAGCAAAATTATTTAGCACGTTGTTGACAACGTCCACCACTTTGCCAGTTACTTCCTTGCTTTGGTTTAAAGACTGATTTGCAGTTGCAGGGTCCACGCAAGGGAGAATTTCATCAAGGGCTGTTTTTGCATAAGGGTGTGCAACCCACTCTTCCATTGCAACACAAGTATCTGAAACCGAACTGAAACCCAAAAATAAATAAAAACAATTTTAGTAATATTGTTAACGACCCTTGCTTACAAAAGTAAAGCAAACCCCAGGAAAGTATTTTTCAGTAAATGAAGTCATAAAATAAGTAAATGCATTTCCATTCCTATTTAGTATTTCTATAATTATAATTTCAGAATTTCTGTATAGCAACCGTTAGAGGCCAAGTCTGGGCATATCAATTCATTTTGTTAGTAAAAATCGCTTCTTATAAGTTTTACATAGAGGTAAACAAGTTAAAAACACACTCAATTTTTAGGTGGATCATCCTAGTTGCCTTTTCTCAGAGATAAATCAACTGGAAATGGTAAAACTAACAAAAACAAGCTTATGTCGGCCAGGAACTCCTTGGCCATTTATTAAAGCCAATGATTTCCAAAACAACATGCTCCTCTAGCACTTCAGGCCTTTACGTGACAATAAATCAAATACAATGGACATCGTTCAAAAAGAAATCAACTGAGTATATTACTTAAGAAATCATAATAGTCTCCTTGTTGAGCCTTATATGACGAATAGAAAGAACTGAGCAAACATGTTTATGTCAACCAGTGAATTCCTTAGCCAATTATAACAGTCAGTTTTTCAGCAGCGTGCTCTTTTAAAACTTCATATCTTCTGCAACTATGTTACAGGCTCCACATGAGATCAAGGCACCAAATACAATTGAGATCTGTCAAGAAGGCATCAAGCTATATTACTTAAGAATGTCTGCAAATTTGAGTGTGACTCTGCTAGTAGTGCATCAAAATTTAAATAACTCAGCAGGAAACAAAGTTGTAGTTCTAGCCTAACAAGTTTGTTGTGAAGAGTGTAAATAACGACTTTAAGGCAATAGCTAGTGCCGAGGTTGATAAGCAAGCTAAGGCTTATAACTTTACAAATTGTGGCAATATTCCAGTGGATCAGGGTCCAAATGCAAATGATACTAGCAAATTGTGGCCTGAGAAGTTATAACACCTGAATTTCAGAAGAATACAGTTGATAGGCCATAAGGATATAATTTATGGTTTACCTTCAGTTTCTCCATCCAAAGGTGTGCACAAACTCAAAGGATGTGTTCTTGGTAAGAGTCGTCATGAGACATTTGAGAAAGGAAAGACTTTACATGCTAAGGAACATCCTCAGATTGTGTCATGATTTGTGCACCATGAATCACCATCTCTTGCAAGAGAGGTACATTTGACTTTCCCTGATGATGTCTCTAGATATACTTGGGTTTTTAGTATGAAAAATCTAAATCTAAGCAAAGCTTTCAAAGCCTTCAGAATAGAACTGAAGCAAATGAACAACGAGTCGCAACATACAAAGCCTTCAAATAGAACTCTGAGGCAACTGTACGGGAAGTCAAAACAAAGGAGGCCAGAAGGTAGTTGGATGAACTTATCCAACAAAGAAGGCTTTCAACACCATGCATTTTCCCGCTGCTGATAACCCCAAAAAAATGGGTGGAGTATCAACAACCACGCTCATTATGGAGAGGTGATTAGTTGAGCTTGGAATCAACACCAAGATGAAGTAAGATTCCATCCTGCAACAACACACCTATCAAACATTAAGCTTCCATAATCACCCCAAGCCTTAAAAGATACACAAACCCTATTACTGCATTCCAATGCTTCTCAAAACTTAAGTTCTTTTGCATTCTTAGATTCTGTGCTTTCTCTCTAGCCCTGCCAGTGGTTGAAGATTTTGTATTGTGTGGAATATATTTTTATGGTTGTTTTGTTTATTATATGCATGTTATGAGGTTAACCGAACTTAATTCCTGTTTTTAGGCTAAAATATGTATGTATTAATGATTATTATATGCTTTTGTATGGATGTATCCAACCCCTCCAAAGATAAATTGCCATACCAACATACCCAAACCTGTATCTTCAGAATTTAGTAGACATGGTTTGATGCTTCCTACAGACTGAGGTATGCATAATAGACTTGAGGTGACATAATCTGTTGCACTAGTAATATTCTCGTTAGGCTTCCTACCAAGGTTGTTCAGGAGAAGACACCATAAAAGAAATGGTGCAGTAGAAAACCAACTTTTGACCGCTACTGAACGTTTGGTAGTGTTGCACGGGCTCACATACCAAATGAGAAAGGAAGAAGCTTGATCATAAAGTCGTAAGGCATAATTATGTTCTGCTTTATGGAGTCTCAAGCATATTGATAATGGCAGTGATCTAGTTAAAGTCTCAAGCATATTGATAATGGCAGTGATCAAAACTAGATCATTATTCGAAGGAGTGTCATCTTTAATGAGATTGCTATATTTGAGGATCCACTGATGTACAATGAGATTTCTATTATCTGAATTGAGGATTCAAACAAGGATGATGCATTGAGTTCCAACTTAGAAGAACTTTCAGTTTTGCTAGTGAAGGATTCTTCAAGAGATGATAATGTTACCTCAAGAGAGCATGCATCAATTCAGACCATACATAAGAGACACATGGATGAATACTCCATTGCTAAACCACTAGCGAAGCAAGTCTGAAGATTCCTATTTCCATTGAGGAAGCAAAGGAAAATATGGGGGATGCACAGACACCAAGGACCTGATAGAAAAACTGCAAGCCTGCTATGCCCTCAGGAGCAGTCATAGATACAAAAATGAAGGGCAAAGAGGATTTGGTGTAAAAGCATAGGCTGCTAACTTTTAGGTTTGGGCACACAAATGATTAGGCGTGCTCAAGCTACTGGAAGCATCATTTGTGGGGGGAATGGGGGGAGAGGGGAATGGACTTGTGTAGAACCCTTTCTTTAGAAAGATCAGCTTGAATGTCATCTCCCTTTGACCCCACCAAATTGAAATTCAGGATTGGGGGGGGGAGGGATAGGAGAAGTGTTAAGGAGCGAAGTGGGTATTAGAAAGTTGAAAACTCATCATTTTGTGTTTCTCTGAGTTACTGATTCTAGCTGCAATGCTGACTACCAAGCTGGTTCAGCACTTGCTTAAAACAACATCTCTACCAACAAGGAAGAGGAACTTTGGGATTTCCATTTGGAGCCATGTTGGTTGGTTGAAACATGGATGACCTTAATCTGCTGTCATGTCAATTTGTTTGCAGCCACGACATTGAATCATTAGGAGCTAAGTTATCAAATACATCCCTCTAGGGTCCTAGTCCTATGTCGAACAGGTGTGGGTACAAGTCCTGCAACATGAGCGGCTCGGGTTCGCCTAAGGACCCGCCCAAGGTGCCTAGGCAAACCAAAGCCACTCCTAGGAAAACCCAAGGGACCCAAGGTGCCTGGGCAAGACCTTGGGAAAACCTAGGCCACTCCTAAGAGAACCCAAAGGGACACAAGGATTGCTCAAACAAAATAAATATATATCATTTTTTGAAAACAACAAATACCTAAATTCGCCATTAAGTGATAAAATTGTGAAAATGGCATGCATCATGACGGTTTTTGTGGTTTCAAAGGCCTTAATTTGGGCTTGGTGGTGGAGGCTTTGCCCCTCGACCCCACTCAAGGTGCTACCCTTCGACCCCACTAGGGGCATTGCCCCCAAAACCTCCCATGAAGGGCACTACCCCTCAATCCTGCCACTCCCAACCCCCACTACTTATTGGGATCTCTTGTCACATAAGAAACTTGGTTAGTTTGGAGTGGAAACCAAAACTGACAACTTAAACAACTATCTTTATGACTATCATAATATTATCAATCAATGATGTATTATACTATCAAAGGTGCACACACGCACCCACCTAGTTGTACCATACCCAAGGAAAAAAATGTCATACCAATGTACCAAAACCCTATACTCGTACTTGTACTAGCAACTTAGATTAGTAGGATCAACTTTCTATTTCTCCAATGGTATATGTTGTTACTAGCCCTCCAGCTAGAATGTGTTGTTTGTATTTGTGGTCCCCAATCCAATGTTCATGAATTGGTATCTCAACTAGTTGATCCCTCACTTGTGGTATTACCATCTGCACCACCAATTCAATTATAGGGTGAATGTTAGAATTTGGAAAACCCGATCCAATTGAATCGGTTTTGAGTTATGAATGCTTATCATATACCACTAGGTTATGTGCTAGTAAGCCTACAAGTATAACTTCATATTTATTATACTAAGGTTGTGCCTTATTGGATCAGAGTCTTGAACTACCTCAGGTTATAAGCTTGAGTGGCATACAAATAGAGGCTATGCCACTGACAATCTCTATCAATCCCAATTATAATTTTTTATTATAGTGATTCTTTTCTTTGGTATCTCTTGATACCTGTACATATTGTTTTAATTTATGCTAGTGGAGTTTATTATTATTTTATTGTGGAGCTGTGTCAATTATCTAACACAAGCCATGTGTGAAACCTTAAAGAATAATGCTAAGATGATCAAAACTCGTGGAGTTTATTATTATTTTATGATCAAAACTTATTGGATCAGAGTCTTGAACTACCTCAGGTTATAAGCTTGAGAGGCATACAAATAGAGGCTATGTCACTAACAATCCCTACCAATCCCAATTATAATTTTTTATTATAGTGATTCTTCTCTTTGGTATCTCTTGATGCCTGTACATATTGTTTTAATTTATGCTAGTGGAGTTTATTATTATTTTATTGTGGAACTGTGTCAATTATCTAACACAAGCCATGTGTAAAACCTTAAAGAAAAATGCTAAGATGATCAAAACTTGTACATAAACAGTCAATGCCGTCAACCTTCACATAAAACAACCTCAACATATACCATATATACCAAGTTCAAATCTTTGATTGATCGAGACTCAAACTAGCTAATGGCACAAAAACTCACTTTTGGCACCAAGTTCTTCTCTAGCATCAAACTATGTTTTTGGCACTAGCTCCTTTGCTAATATCAACTTGTACATCAATTTCAGCAATTGCACAAAATATGCACTTGGACAGTGCCAAAGTTGAATTTTGCACACACACCAACAGAACCAAGCTTGATACTACCCAAACCCAATCCAAACTTCCTCATCTGACACTAAACATAAGCATGTTGATTTAACATTGCTCCATCCTTTCAGTGACTAGCCTTAATGACAAAATTCAGTTGGCAAAATAGTCCAGCACTTCTGTGACAAAAATCAGCTGTAACACTAGGAGATTCAAGTTATATGAATACAAGAGCAGAAGATTTATATATCTAACACATGACTGACAGATTTGAATCTACGAGTGTGAATATAATGTTTTTAGTGTTGAACTCTGATGAAATGCCAATACCTTCAATTTCCATCTAACTTAGAGATGCAATAGCAGCAAAATTTTAAGGCTCTATCAGGAAGCATAGATCATAACAACATATATTGATCGCAGATGAAAGAAGTATGTTGAATTTCAATGAAAAGACATCAAGAAGCTCATTTAAATTAACTAGAATTTAGGAGATATCAATGAAGAAAGAGAAACATGATCTGGAGGTAAAGCCTAAACTAAATGACAAAGTTAAAGCAAACAAGACAGGGAAGAGCAAATGTTAACAGGTCTAATTCTATTGCTATGGTTTACAATCATAGCCAATGGCTAAGAATCACATATTGGTGGCCCATTGTATTTCTTTCATTTCTGCAATTGAATTCTTTGAATTTTTCATTCAATCTCCATTGTTCTTCCTTGTTTCAGCTTCTGTTGTGTGTTCCACATGCCCTTTCACTGGTTATTCATTTGACCCGCATTTAATTGCTAAACCACTATATCATAAAGATTATTGCAAGGAAAGAATTAAATCCTAGACAATGGATCACAAAACCATGAAAGGCTTACTTTATAAGTAGGGAAATTCATGTTTAGTTTGATAAGCGAGTATCTACATAACAAGACAGGACAAAATATTCTCAAACTCAAAGCAATACACACCACTTGATCGATCATATGAAAGAAATATTAATCAATTAAAATTTAAACCAAAGTAAAAAATATATGAGAGATGGGGAGAGGAAGGGGGAGAGGGGGGTAGAGAGAGGGAAAGAGAGAGGGAGAGAGCAATGGGGAAGAGAGCGAGGGAATGAAGGAGTGAGAAACTAAACATATAGAATGAAATTGAACTTATATTATACAGAATACTTAAATTTCCCATTGGCTACTAGTCCATGACATTAAGCAACCGCTTTTCAGGAACCCATCACAATGTTACAAGTGCTCAGGCAAGCATAGTAAAAACTCAAAGAGACAAGATTAACTTACTTGCTGAGGAAACAAAATACGCCAGAAAGGATGAATGTTGCTGCCACAAGAAACCATGCAACTAGGACTAGTCTGAGGAATATAACAGAAACAAATACTCAACACAGAAACATGAAAAAATATATCTCATTCAACTAAACCATTGCATATTTCAATTTCAAGAGGAAAAATTACTTGAACCTTTTAAAAGATAACTTACATGTAAACTAAGAGTTTAAGTCCGAGAATAGAAAAGACTGTCAACCAGCAATGTAGAAATAAATTAGTTCCAAAACATCAAGAAAAGTAAAAGGAGACAAATGAAACACGCTATGAATCAAATTTATATAAATGCATTTGTATGAACAGTGAAAAAGAAAGGAGGGAAATATACCAAGCCCAAGAAAAGCCAGAACCAACATAGCCCCAGCAACCACAATCAAGATGACTCGCCTGCATCAAATTCCCATCCTTTAGCCACAGAGTAAGTGTAACAGAAACAAAAGGTAATGTGGCATTACCAATCTCAATGCACTTCCCAAACAAGTGCAGTGACATGTTAGAGGATGCAATAACTCTGTAAATAACTTAGAGACAATGCCACAGAGATTACTTACACAGTGTCAAGAACATTGTCTATTTTCCGTGAATTGTCCTCTGTTTTGGACTCCAGATTATTTGCTGCGGTTTTCAACTTTCTATTCAAATCATCAATCTTTTGTTGTTCACTGACAGGGAGAAAAATTTGATCTACGCCTGTAGTTTTTGCCAGGGCCAGATAGTCTGACACATTTCTAAGGTTCTGAACTGTCAGTTTGGACTGATCAACAACATAATCCAATGTGTGAGATATGTTGTGATGAAACTTGTCTTGTCCCACATAAAGCAAGACACTTCCAGCTCTGCAAACAAGCAAACAAATACATTCATATCCCTGAATAGTGAATACTGATACTCCAATACGTCAGAGATGTAGACAAACTTCAAGCCCCATGACACCACGGAAAGAAATGAGTTTTCAGTCATGCATTTTAGGGATAAAGAAGAAAAGCATGTGATCCTCATATGCTCAAGCTACAACCTTATCCTAAAAAACAATAAAAAGCCTTTCCATCCAACATTAGTAAAAATTGGTAAATTTTTAGCGGTAAGATCCTGTGCCCACATCAAGATCTAAGAAAAGAAGAAGCACCAAAAAAGTTATCACTCCAGACTATGAAAAACTTGTAGGGGTGGAAACATTTTAAGATTAATTTACAGACATCTCCATTTGAAATCAAAATATATAAATCATACATCTAAAAGCTGAGAAAAGTACAGAAGCATAATACTGCTGCTGCTTATCAATTTTATCTGCAAGTCAATTTAACAGCATTTTATTTAAAATTTAAGTATAAAATTCAAATTCAGAAATTAATAAAAGATAGACAATTGGCAAAAAATAAACTCATATACTCTTTTCCTCTTCACTGACCAACACAAAACATTTATCAAATAAAACCTTATGATATACTTGGAACATGGTAGTCATCAAAAATCTGATCTTTTGTTTCCATATTTTAAAAAGAAGGTAGAAAATACGTACATTCCTATGCAGGTGAAAATTATGAGGAGGCTAAGAGAAATGGTGTAGGTCTTGTTGTGAAGTTTAACATCCACCTTCCGTCCACAGCAAAAATGATTGCAGAGCAACACAAACAACACAAACCCAAAGGCAATAAACCACAGAGCACCAATCACGAACAATGGAACACCTGTAAACCCAACAGACTGCCCACATATCTTGATCAGTACAAACATTGAGTATATGTCACAATTTGTACAGCAGCCATATATACACATTGTACTTCCACATATATTCATTTTTAAACACTACTTGGCCAATTACAAACAAAAGAATACCTGTTCACATAACAGGCTGCTCAAGTGTGTGTGTGTGTGTATTAGCATTCTAATAGTTTACCCATGCATTTACAATGTACACATGAACATTTGGTAGCATTTGCACAACTAAGTAACACATATTAAACTTCCGTATACATGCATACTTAAACTACTTTACCAATCATAAACAAAAGAACATCTATAAACCCAACAGACTACCGAAAGATACATATTGATCACCATTCTTCGTATACCCGTGAATATAACATGGACTGAATATGTGTCAAAATGTGCACAGCTACTACCCATGCCATACAAACAGATTGAATATGTATCACTATTTGCACAGCTGAATCTACACACACAACAAACATTTGAATATAACACATATTTAAGAACTTCTAGAAAGTGGGAATTGGGAGTTTTATAGCTTAAAGTGATTAACATAAACATATAAACATCGAATGCCCTTCTAAATTGTTCAAATTTTATACCCTTACTTTTATGACCATATGACCAAGCTCGGATATAAAACCTTATTTTTTAACCTCTTGCCAGGCTCAGGAATAAACAAGACCTTCCCAGTCCATCTACACACTGACACTAATATGTAGTATAATAATCTCTTGTGTCATTTGCCCATTTTCATGTCTACATAATTTTGCATATTACAGTCTAAGCTATTACAAGTCAGTATGCAAGCATTAAAAGCTTACAGCCATACGCATACACTTTGAAATTGAATATCTATCACCATTGCCATAGCTAAGATGCATAGACACACACATGTAAATGTCCATAAAAATGGATGTTTTAACTTTATACCACTTCTGACAAGTGGATATTAGGATTGACAATCATTACAGCCAAATATATACACTTATATACAAATGATACATCATTATTTCTAAGTTGCCAAATCAGGTATGGGTATGTGGGTACGGGTACGAGTACGGTACACCGGTACGGCATTTTTTTTTTTTGGGGGGGCTGGGTATATTTGGGTAAGTCTGTACATAAAACATATAAAAATCATAGATATAGACATATTTGCAGCCTAAAAAGTAAAAACAAGAATTAAATTTAGAATACCACATATCATGCATATGCTAAATAGAACTTAGAACTACCATAAATATAACAAATCTGAAATACAATTATACTAAATTAATTTGATATCAATTTTTCAAAACTTGAAAGTTACGATAGGTATATAATTATATTGAATTCATTGTTCATTGGTTCAACATTTAAAACAAAATAATACAATTAATAGTAGGCATCATATGGGTCATCAAGAAGATTAAGATCAACATCATCATTGACATTAGATGATGTAGGTAAATTAGTAGAACCACATGCAGCCCCACTAGCACTTGCACTGGAAGCACGTTGGGTATCTGACTCCACAGAAAGTAAAGATTGTGTGGCAGCTGAAAAATCTAAATCAGTTCGCTCTGGATCTACATCCCACAACCTCATGCCTCCTTCCTTGTACTCATTCTTTTTATGAGTAAGAAGGTGCAAGTTGGAATGCACATAAACAAGCTCTGCTGCCTTACTTGCTGCCAATCGGTTGCGTTTCACTAAGAGGATAAAGGAGTATGTTCTCCAATTTCGCTCGGCAACCTATTGAAAAAGTTGAAAAAAACTTCGAAATCTGCATCAAGACTTTTGGAATCCATCAAACATGCCACGTCGACAAGAAAAATGTCGGGATTCGTCTATTTTTTAAAGTACGTTTCAGGATTAAAAAATACAGTACCCTAGTCGATTCCACAAGGTTTTTATACGTATCTGATTTGGATACATACCAGTACCCGGAATCGGCAAGGCATATGAGCAATTCCGGTAACTTAGCATTATTTGCAAGATGTGTGTACACTCAAAAAAATACTAACATTTCTTTTGTCAATGGACTTTTCTGGTGTTTTGCATCTCTCATCACTCATATAGTGCAGGACTAGGGCAGGCTCAGCTATAGCTACTGCATTGCATTATCGTGATTTAGTGCCCTAGGCATACCTTAGGTTTTGTTATCACTACACCTAAACACCTATTGACATCATGATAACATATGAAATCTTAATAATTTAGAACTACCACTGTCTCTTTGTCAATTCCACAACCAGCTAACCTCTTCAGGTCATATGTTTCCGCTAAATAATTATGGTCAGCATCCTAAGTCATAGACTATGACGTAGATTATTGTTATTTCTCACTTAGAAAAAGTTGAGATCACCATCCATGGCCAGTAACATCACCATATTTTAATTTTGTCCTGAGGCTTGGTACCCATTTTTATACCTTAATCCTTGGACCATTTCTGGAGGAAACAAATGGCCAAATTATCTCTCTACCCTTTCAAACTATGCAGACCTAACTATGTCCTAAACTCTCCTCTTAAGAGGGAAAGGAGTACTTAACCCAAAACAACACATTAGCATAGGACTTGAAGACCTGGAGTTAAGGATTCTGCCACAAACAAGATCAATGCTTTGAGAAAAAGTGCCTATCCAACTTGTTAGGCTACATTTTCTCTTCCAAAGTTTCAGCCAAAGCCATGAAAACCTCACAATTGGAAGCTTGACAGAAAGGGGGATCTCTTGCATGTTTGTTATCTGCATGGCTCAACATATTGCCTTAATTACATTATTGCATGTGTTAGAGCTTTCTTAGTGTGGTACATGTTTGCATACTATTGCCTTGTATATTGCTTTGTATCATACCTTGAATGTATTATTGTCTATACATAATACATAGTGTGGTACATGTTTGCATACTAATGCCTATTTGCTGCCCACATGGTACCTTTTCATTTCTTTTAAGTGTAATCTAAGAAAGGCCTCCCACCATTTCCTATTTAGAGGTTGACTTAATAGAGTCCATTATATTAAGGCATACATTTTGGTGAGCTTCGTGAGAGCCTAACATCTATTTGATTGGATCTTGAATCTTCCAAAATATAAATTAAATCCTATCTCTCATTTTGATGAACTCCAATGAACCTACCCACCCTTTGGTTGGGTCAGATATTGCCCAAAATATAGGGAATATCCTATTACTTACATTCTAGTGAACCTAAAATGGATCCTTCTCTCTGTCTAGTGGGATCTTCTTACCTTTATTTCAATTTTTATGACTCCTTAGGTCCAACCCTTCCTCCCCTCTTGAGGCATAATTAGCAAATTTGTAGCCTCTTAAATTCTTGAATTACTCTCCTATCTCTACAATGGAGCCTCTAAACATAGATTCAACCCAAGCTAATATTGCAGAGTCTGACTTTACTCAAGTTCAACTTGATGCTTCCCTTGAATACATGGTTGAAGCCCCATAAACACAAAAAGTAGAATTCCCACCAACATCAATAATGTGACACTAGGTCCTCTTGCAAATCCAATCAAAACAGAAAATCCACTAGATCCTAATAGAACCATTAAAATTTCTTACATAGAAAGCAAGAATGATCAAGAATTTGAACCTACTGGTGCAAAGTGCATACAAGTCAAGATTAACATCTGAAAATCATCCTAATATTCACCAGAAATACATTGATAAACTGAAAACCTCTTACTAGATGCTGCTGCTTCATAATAACGGAGTGGACTGAGCAGTCTGCTGCTGTAAACTGTAACCCTGCAGGCTGCAAACTCTGAAATTGCTGTGCTGCAACTGTTATGACAATAATTCTGATTGCTATACTTCCTCTAAATTCCTAAAGTTCTGAGTAATTCTGGTGCTAGAATCACCTATAAAAATTCAATTTTTTCTTTCCCAGTTTCTACTTGAGATGTTCAAGGGTTTTTGTCCTTAAACCTCCTACAATCCTTTGGGTTTCTGTCCTTTGGATTGGATGAACAAGTGTTCAATGAGGACTCGAAGAATTATGAACTAAATGAATGCTTCTGCTGGCCTCCACTTGTTTAAGTAAACTCTTACATCCCTAGGGTGTTGGCTTCTAAGGCGGCCACCTCCTCTCACTCCCTTATTTTTTCTAATAATAAATCAGATATGACAGGTTGCTAGCCACCTTTTGGCCCAACATTTTAGTATCATGTTTATGACAGGGTGGCGACCACCTTTTGGCCCAATATTTTAGTATTATATCAGATATGGCAGACTGTCAACTTTTATCTGTTTTTGTTCTTTAAACTTTTATTATAATTATTTATCTTTTGGCTACCTATAATATTTACAATATTTTCGTTTTTCTTTTTCCAACTCATTGGGAAGGGGAACATTACATCAAGGCTGCAGCTTGCTCAAATAGAGACCAAGAAGAGTTCTAACAAGATCCACAACAATAGGGCCAAATGCCCGTTGATAGTCATCAGTGCTATGACAGCTCACATATCATCTGGACTACATGAATGTAAAAAGTCACTCTGAAATGGAAATTGTGGTTACCATCTTTACTGTGGAAAAATCCATGGATTCTCTAGGGGTGAATTTTGGGTTCTACAATTGCAGAGCCCATAATATACCCATAGCAAACCAAACCCCATACCCATATCCAAAGCGAATCAAATCAGAATCAAGGGCTGCAAGGGATCAAACCAATAACTCAGATGTTTTCTCTTGTGCCCTCGACTTGAAATCATTGCATCAATTTTAACTTTGTTTCAAGTTATCTTCAACCAATTTGATAGGTTTATAGCTGAATTTGAAAGGTAATACTATTTTATTTTTTTCGATTCAGGTTTTTGCATTTTTCTTTTTATTTATGTTGTGTTTTAGCACTTCTAGGCTTTCAATCTTTCATTTTTTTGTCATCTTGTTATAATCCAGCACATGATATGCAGATTCTACATCCTTGTATTTGAACAAACTTCAACAATATCAGCCTCCAATCAAACCTAGAGCTGCAGTGCCTTAATCTACATACACAAACTTCTAAAAGTACAAGAAAAATAATAAAAAACTGGACTCATGAAATATAACATTTGCTGTCTGAATATTTTAACTGGTATGCGTTAAAGGATGAGCAAAGGCATCAATCACCTCAACTATCACCTTGCATACTATGTTACCATTTCACTATCCCAAGGCACATCCCGGTCTGGTCCGACCCGGGTTCAAGGTTTGAGTCCAGGTCCGATCCCGTGTGGGTTCAGACAGGGTCTATCCCATAGACTATGGGTACAACTCTACCAAACCCAAGCGGACCCGAGCCGTCTATGGGCATTTTCAACATTCTTTTGACTCTTTTTTAACTTAAAAAAGCCCAATTCGCCCCCTAACCCTAAAATGATGTCCACCATGAAGGTTTGTGTGGCTTTGAAGGTCTTAATTTAGGTCTTATTGTAAATGCAAAATGATGTACATCATGAAGGTTTGTGTGGTTTTGGAGGTCTTAATTAGGGCTTGGTGGTAGGGGCTTTGCCCCTCGACCCCACATTGTATCACGAAAAGGAGCGCACCAAGGGCGTTGCCCCTCAACCCTGCTGGGGGCGTTGCCCATTGACCCTGTTGGGGATGCTGCCCATCGACCCCATTGGAGGCATTGCCTCCAAACCCCCATTGAATTCATTTGATTTGCCATGTACTCTCCAAATCCAAGTTTATGTTTGCCTACAAGTCTTCATCTATAATATCGTCATCCAATTGGACAATCTTCCCTAATGCTTACCTACAAGGAGAAATGCAGCAATGTAGTTAATTTTAACATATAATATATATCATGACATTCCAGTTTGACTAATTAGCATTCTAATGTTTTTTTTATTTTTATGGTGGTTTTGTTTATTATCAATATATGATGCTATGTGTGGCATTTTGAACTTAATTACTGTTGTGGGTGTATATATATATATATATATATATAATTTTTATTTCTATGTCTTTGTATGGACAAACCCAACCCCAAAATATTTTTTGACTGAACCAAAACCAGTAGCTTAGCCTTGCAAGAATCATTGGCCAAGATGTGCTGCTATGCAATTCAGTAGAACCAGATATTATACAAGAAATAGAGGTTGTCCTTGATTTGAACAAGGAGAAGAAATTAGAAAAAAAGAGAGCAACTGACGCAATTGAACCTGAATTGAATTCTCCTCTTGATATTAAATTGATATAGCAGGTTCTTGTCTTGGCTCACAGATACGAGGCTATCCACTCAAGATAATTCTAGTTGTACACAATCATTACCTCTGAATTTCAACAGCAAGACACATATGCATAAAGGTGCATATTTGAACTAATTCTTGGGATTTCAATACACAAACATGTGTATAGACTTTGCATATCAATCATTTCCATTGTGCACGCACACAGTTATATCTTTGTCACCTAGAGACATGGTGATGCACGTACAAGGAAGTGGGAAATATATAAACATCCTGGTACTTGGAGACACATTGTATATTTACAAGGATGTCATTTGAAATCAGAGTACAAAAATAAATTAATAAAAGTGTGGATTTATTATAGATAGATACAGTTACCAGAAGATGTGGATCCAGGGCTGTGAACCTGGTCCTTGAACCCATACTGAGGAGCACTAAATTACAAGTGAGATTATGGGAGTAAACAAATAAGGTTATTATCTATGAATATAGTCACCACAAGATCTAGGTATGAAGATGATGAATCTCCTAGTGACTATCAAATATAGGGATATAGGGGTATGCTTGGAAGTAGGTATTTAGGAATTTCAAAACATGCAGACATATGTGGATACATATACGCATTGTATATCTATCATTTCCAGAGCAAAGAAGCATGCACATATTTCTGTAAAATATACATATAATATCACCTGCATTTGTACATCTAGAATCATATATACACATGTGCAGGATTAATCTAGTTCTGTCAATAGCATATTTGAGATATCAATACACAGTATTTATACATAAAAGCATGTTTGAGTGAAAACATGTCCTTAACTATAGTTTGTCTTCCAATAATGGGTATTATAGTATTATACACATTAAACATCCACAAAAATTTCCAAAACCAATAAGTTCATACATTAAAACTACAAGGACTAACTCACATCATCTTGGACGTGAATGAAGTAGAGATGGAAGATGCCTAAAAAAGAATGGGAGAAAAGAGTTTGTATCTTTTGCACAGCTAGCCAGTTACATCAAAAATGCAATTTATCTAGGTGCAAAGCTCACAGTGACATTCTGGCCAAATAAGTGGGTATATTTATAGCTGCTTCCTTGCAGGACTTGTTTGAAGAGGAGAAGGTTGGAAAAACAGGGAGCTCATCATCAAGCTTCATAGCGGAAGATCAGCAAGTCAGAAAATTAAAATGGCAGGGCCTGCTATCCCATAGGCTATCTTTGGTCTCGTGAACATTAGGATTCTTCCATTCTATTCTACACACAGGTAAACATAAAAACATTGCATGTTTGCACTAATTCCAACAAGTGGGTATTGGCAATTTCAACACTTACAGGTACAGGTAAGAGGGAAGTATATTAATATCATAGTACTTGGAGACAAATCAAAAAATTACAGAGATATCATTTGAAGTCAGAGTACAAGAGTTGATGGATAAGAATATGGCTATATTATATAGTTATCAAACAAAGTGGATACAGAGCTGTGAACCTAGTCCTTGTCCCTATACTGAGGAGCACTACATTTCAAATGAGATTTTATGGGAATAAGGTTACTATATGAGTAGTCACCACAAGATCTCGGTATGGAGACGGTGAATCTCCTTGTGACTATCACGTATAGGGCATATGCGTGTTTAAACTGCTAACAAGTAGGTATTTTGGAATCTCGAAGCCCGCCGACATATGCAGATGCATATACACATTGTATACCTATTATTTCCAAAGCAAAGAAGCACGCATATATTTATGCAAATTATATATTTATCATCTGCATATGCACATCTATAAGCAAATATACACGTGTGTAGGCTTAAGCTCCTATCAACTGCGTATTTGAGATATCATTACACAGGATATACACATTGTATATCTGTCATTTCCAGAACAGTGTGGTACATATGCAGAGGTATATGCACATACACGATGTATAGCTATCAGTTCCAGAGAAAAAAGAATCACACATACACATATACACGTTTGCACTGCCAATAAATAGATACAAGTAGGTGCTTATTTAAGGATTTTAAAACAAGCATGTTTGTGTAAAAATGTCTTTAAACTATGTTTCATCTTTTAACAATGGGTACTATACAAATTAAACATCCATCAAAATTTCCAACACCAAGGAGTACATACACACAGATGTAAATATGAAAATATTACATGTTTGCGCTAATCCAACAAGTGGGTATTGGAAATGTCAACACTTACAGCCCAATAATGTTCATTGGACAGGTTCCAACCCCTTCTATAGTGCTTGAAATGATCAAGTGGATCGCGTCTATCTGTCCGCTTCCCTGCTAATATTAGCGAACTGTTCGCCTCCACAATAGCAGGCGCCGCGGCAGGCATAGACGACTCCAAATATGCCACACCTAATAACAACAAAACATCTTCTCTCATTAACTCTTCCAAATCATTATACCTGTTTATACCAGAAAAGCATCTGTAGTTCTCACCATGGTAAAGAACTGTTTCCTCTTCCACAGCAAATGCACTGTGAAAACTGAAAAGAAGCGTTACCAAGAGTACACAAATTGAATATACTTCCAATTGGTGCTGTTTCAGAGAGGCCATTCTCATTTGCCTTTCTCCTGAATAAGGAAGATACGTGCTATTGTTATTTTGTACTCGGGTCTTCTAATATATACCGTCCAACTCGCCTTTCCAAATAGATCTCATTAAAAATAGGAGCCAAGCAAACCAGCTGTCATGCTGAAACTTGACACGTACCAGTATTTTGAAAATATCTATTTTTTTAATCGTTGGAGAAGCGGCTTAATGTCGTCTAATTTGCGTGCCCCGCCTCCGAAGACAGTAATGTGGATCGCTTCTCGATCTTGGTATTAGTTGAAACAAATTGGAGAATATATACAATGGATATATGCCGTTGTTTGCTTGGGAAATTGGGAATTTGTAAATCAAATCGGAGGATATATACTTAATGAGTATAGTTGGGAATTCGTAAACCAAATTGGAGGATATATACTTAGTGAGTATATAATTGGTTGCTTGGCAGGTTGTGGTTTCGTGAATTAGCAGACTACTGGTTCTCATAGAACTAGATTTTAAAATTTCACTGCTTGCTGTTTTACAACTGTTGTTTGTACTTAATATTTTATTGTTTAATTCATTAAAAAAAAATTCATTGCATCTGCCATATAAATCGGCGCATGCTGTGTTCAACGCTGACGGGTTTAGGCATTTTACCTGGCAGAGAGAATAGGACTAGTACTTGTCCCATGTGGAGGTGTAAAGTTTATGTCGATACAAAATAATTGTTTATGAATATTTGATTTGTTAAGTATTAATCATATGTTTCTAAGTTTTGAGTATGTTTAAATATATTATAAATTTGTAGTGATATATTTTTTATAATGTTAATTTAAAAAATTATAGAATAGATTTGTTTAAAAAAAGGTTGATATTGGTATATTGTGATGGTTTATATGTGGAGCTGTTTTTGTCATCAAGGTTCAAATTTCATTGAGGTGTTATTGTTGACTATGTTGGTGATGAGGTCCCCCTTTGTGACCTAACGAGATCATAGCTCCCCCTGTTTACCCCTCTTTTAAAAATAGATATGTTAAAAATTAATATTAATTATATTGATTGTTGATAGTATGTAGTATGTGGTTAGGTGAAAAGGATTTTCTTATTTATTTATTAAGTAAAATATATATGTGAAATATTGTAAATTAGTTATTTAATTAAAAAAGATAAGATATATATTTGAAATTTTGTTAATTTGAATATTTGGTATTGAATACAAGATATGCATAGTAAATATAGTTTCATAAATATAATTGAATATATTTTTTATTATGTTGAATAAATTAAAAAGAGTTAAGAGTGATTGTATATTTGATCAATATCATTTAGTAAGTCATTTTTACCTATGATTAAGGCATTTGTAATTTTTTAGTCTTATCTTTAATGTTTTCAATTGTGTAAGTTTCTTCTAAATCAAATAACTATATGTAAACAATGGTATGTAGTATGTGGTTACATGAAAAGGGTTTTCTTATTTATTTCTTAAGTAAAAAATATATATGAAATATTATAAATTAGTTATTTAATTAAAATGGTTAAGATATATATTTGAAAATTTGTTAATTTGAAGGTTTCGTATTATAGTATTATTTATAATAATATTATATTGAATACAAGATATGCATAATAAATATAAATCCATAAAGGTAACTGAATATATATTTTATTATGTGGAATAAAGTAAAAAAATTTAAGAGTGATTTCATATTTGACCATTTAATTGATATCATTTAGTAGGTCATCTTTAGCTATGATTAAGACATCTCTACTTTTTTAGTCTTATCTTTAATGTTTTCAATTATGTAAGTTTCTTCAAAATCAAATATCTATATGTAAACAATTCAAAGTCTTGAATACAAATTTTAAGGTGTTAAATATAATAACTACTAAAACATAGGATTAGTTAAATTGAAGTCCTTGGCTGTGATGTATTATGATGAAAATGTCAATCTTCGTAGACTAAGATAACATCAACAAAAACAAGATTAACATTCACAAGAATTAAATGGTAAATTATTGTTCCATTTGTCTCATCAATAAAAATAGCAATCAAAGCAATTTTTTTGTTTTGCATCCTTTGTGAAATACTAACATGATTGCATTTGACATGTGGTTGGAGTGTACAACATATTAAGAATTCATTGTTATCGTCTTAAGTAAATATGGTCTATTACACAATTTAGCAATAGTCACTAAAGGAGCTCAAATTCCTAGATGTATAAGGTGCAAATTCAATCTAGGGAGTTCCAAGTGTACTCTCAAGATCTCAAGGAGTGCCTTACATAGAGCTTTGAATGTATTATATATTTAATTCTTTCAAACTTTGTATTGCGAATAATTTAAGGTACACAAAAAATGGTTTAGAAAAGAGTGTAATGAGAAGATCACCCTTAATTAACACAATAGTCAATATAACTATAATATATCATATATATCATCCCATACACAACCATCCATAATATCGACTACTTAATATTCTAATATAGAGGAAGTAGCTAATAGTAAATAAAGTGTTCAAGATAATGCATATTAATAGATGGCAATTGTCATGGACACTACTTAAACTTAATATTCTAATATAGCAAAAGTGGCCAATAGTAAATAAAGTGGTAAAAATAATGCACATTGATAGATGACAAGCATGGGCACTTGTTGAAGTGAGGGAACCAACTTTCCTAGATTTTATTATCTCCATGAGCCTAATTGGATTTATTCTTGGCACCTCATTCGCTTTTATGTTGCATTTTTTAAGTTTTTACTTGTGAGTATTTGTGAATGAACCAAAAGAAATTATGGGTTTGATTTAAAGATTTTAAATTAACATGTGCTTATTATCTCCCAAAATAAAATCATGACAATCTAATAAATTGGGCAATATAAGGTGTAGATTCATTCATAGACTAGAGTCTTCTTTTGTGGTGTGATATTTTAAAAATGTTTGGTTTGTGTATGTTCTAATGCCTTCTCGATAGAAAATTTGTTTTGGTGGCAAGGGGATCCACCTCTCAACCCCCTAACCTTATGAGGAGTGTTGCCCCCCTCAAACCTTGAAAGGGGATTGTCCCTTGACAAAAAATAAAAGAATATATGGGGGGACTACACGACCAACTATGTGGATATTGATGGATCCACAATTTAGATAACATTTGATTTTATGTTTAACTCAAGTTAATAAAAAAATATATAGGAAGGCATTTATTAGGATTCTATAGAAATAGTGATGTGTATAAATTTGCTAACAAAAAATAATATTTTTTCAAAACAAAAGAAATTGCCTTCAAAATTAATGTACTTAACTTTATAGATTCACCAACATTCTACTTAAAAAAAGTTTAAGGACTTTTTCTTCAAATTATCACTATTTAGAAACAAATGAAATAAGATTAAACGTATATGAATAAAAAGAGATGGAAATATATGAAAGCTTAGAAAATAAACCAATTTTCACATAAGATTATACTATTAAATTCTTATATTTTGGGCCATATTACCATTACTATTAAATTATTTCTTGCTTTTAGGGCCATTTTTATTTTTAAATTAAAACTTGACAAGATTTACCACTTAGAAATTATATATAATTAGGTTTTCAAGGGCTTTGTTATGGCCCCTTAATATAGGCTAAGTTGTAGACAAACATCATAGTCTTATGGTGGCAATGAGACCATCGAATGTGACTTATCAATATTATGTTGAGGTGTGTGACACTTGTATTCTCCTTTCTCATATTTATTATCACAACCTCCAAAACCTAGAGTATGTAGGGCCTCAAATATGATAATTACAAAGAATATAGATAGCACATAGTTCATCTACTAAATTAATTTTTAGATGTTTGCAATTATAAGAAATTGTTTTTGGTAGGAAAGAGCAACAATGTAGACACCATTGAGCAAATTCTACCGCATCTTGCTACAAAGAGCTTGTAGACCTTAAGATTGAAAAGATACCATCTAGGCTAGGGGTAGAATAGATAGGTCATGTCCCATCTTGTAAATATATGTATAAGGAAAAGTATGAATAACAATGTGTAGACATGTAAGAGGGAGATATACACAAAAAAATTGTAGATAAAATTGTATGCAAATATATGTATAAAAGGGCATATGTAAGAAGAGGATAGAAATATACAAAGTATATGGGAAGATATATGAATGTACTCTTTTGGATATGATTAATACAATGATTACCAAAATTATATCTATATGATATTATCTGTCATTCTGTGAATATATAATTAATCAGTAATCCTTTGTTCAAATCAAACAGGTATTGCCTTTATATGGCTGAGTCTAAGGTAACTACAATGCTCAGAAAGTACTTGGGGCTCATAACTTTGGTCTGTGTTTCCCCAACTTTCTTGCTAATAATTATAATCTTGTTTGTAATCTATGATAGGTATTGATTTTATAATCTATAAAATGCTTGCAATGACTCTTCTAATGTTGTTGAACAAGATGAGGCATGAATAGGACTGCCTACTTGTGTGATCAATACATAAATTGTGGCGAATCATATATAAATTGCAAGTGTCTTATAAAGTATATTTAGTTGATAAGCTGTTGTTCGATTATTGATCTTCAATTTATGATAAATTTTGTTAAAAATTCTACATGTCAAAATAAATCCAATTATATCACTTAACATTTAAGTTTTTTCCTCCTTGAATATGTTGAGGAACAAATCTCCATTTAACAGTGCCATCGATTTCCTCTTTGATTTGATTGTTATGATTTTGTTTTAAGTAATAAGTAAATATCATTTAAAATCTTCACCCAGCTTAGATTTTCTTTAGGGAAAAATATTAATTGTTGATAAATAAATAATCAAACTAACCAAAAGAAATTGTAGGTTTGGTAAAGATTTTAAATTGAACATGTATTTATTACCTCCCAAAATGAAATCATGAAAATCCAATTAATTGGACAATATAAGGGGTAGATTCATTCATAGGCTAGAGTCTTCTTTTATGGTGTGAGATTTTAAAAATGTTTGGTTTTTGTATGTTCTAATACCTTTTAGATAGTAGATTTGTTCTTGGTGGAAAGGGGATCCACCTCTCAACCCCCTAACCTTATGAGAGTTTCCCCCCTCGAACCTTGAAAGGGGATTTTCTCTTGACAAAAAATAAAAGAATATATGGGGGGACTACGTCGACCAACTATGTGGATATTGATGGATCCACAATTAAGATAACATTTGATTTTATATTTAACCCAAGTTAATAAAAAAATTATAGGAAGATATTTTTAAAAAAAGATTCATCATGGTAATTAATGCACTTAGCTAGTATATATTAGGATTCTATACAAATAGTGATGTGTATAAATTTTGATTATGATATTGCTATCGATTCAACTGTAGTTTCGAGTCAAACTCATTGACCCATGTTTCATGAGTAGTGTATAAATTTGCTAACAAAAGTAATATTTTTTCAAAAGAAAAAGAAAAATTTACCTTGTAAATTAATTTACTTAACTAAGATTCACCAACATTCTACTAAAAAAAAATTAAAGACTTTTCTTCAAATTATTGCTATTTAGAAATAAATAAAATAAGATTAAATGTATAAGAATAAAAAGAAATGGAAATATATAAAAGATTAGATAATGAACTAAATTTCACACAAGATTATACTATTTGTTATAATGATATTAGAACTCTTTCTCAAAATAAACCTAAAACTAAATAAAAATTGACATGAATATACAATATCACCATTATAATAAAATTGATATTGATAAAATATGATATATATATATATATATATAAGTCAAATAATAAATCATCAAATTATATATTGCTACCAAATGCCTGCAATTTAAGGTTTTATTATTTTATTTTATTAAAATTGCTTCTTAGGTTTGTCTAAATACGCCATCAAACGTGTTTGGAAAAGCCTCTAAATATTTTGTTTTTGGAGTTTTGTGTTCACCATAAAAGTTGTGGGAGGGCATATAATCCTTTCAAGGCCTACAAACAGGAAGTTGTTTACACGTGTCTTACTCTCATCATTCAACGGGCCTGTGGACATGCATAACAAATTAATAAAAGATCCCTACATTTCCCCATATCTTTGAAATTCTTTATTTTAATTTTTCAAAAAAGTACATAATTGGATTTGCTAGGATCCTATAAATTAAACTATTGTAGAGAAAAGATTGGCATTATGACTTGATGATTTGAGTTGTGAGATTTAATATTGATAATTTGATTATATTGTTTTTTAAATTACTTATTTTGGATGGAAAGGAATGTGATGTTTGGTCTATTTGAAGAAGGATATATGTGACTTTTTTAAGTTAATTTATTTAATAGGTACAATGATTTATTTGATTATTTTTTGTTTATGTTAGTAGAGTGGGTAATTTATGTTTTTATATTGTCATTTGTGATATTAATAGCATCTTAGAAATTGTATTGTGTAGAAAAAAAATATTCTTTTAAAATTTAGATTTCATTTTATTTTTAATTTACTTTAAATTGGAATAAGAAGCTTTAAACAGTTTTATTGAAGAATAAAATAAGGAGCAACCAAATAATCAAATTAAGGCTACTAAGAATAACATATAGGTAGTCTAAATAAACAACAATAAAAAAATAACTACTACTACTAGCAAGAACAACATCTAATCAAAGACAAGAGTATAAAAAGTACATTGCCATAGATAATAAATCACTATAGCACAAGAAATGGAAACCGCTAAAATCATGATAGTTAGACCATAATCTTTAAAGAAAATTATGTTCACTTAATCCATTTTAAAACTTTTAGTAGTGGGAGCTATAGTGGAGTGATTTTCTTGACATCTTTATATGGATTAGAAGAGATTGGCCAAACTAGGAGCTTCAAAGCCAAAACCCAAAAGGTTAGATATTTACAACAAAATTTAAGTGTTAGATTGTTGATGGATCATGCGATTGATAGTTTGGAGCATCTTGACCAAGTTTTATCTTTCAATGGATTGAAGTTATGCTTGCAAATTGTGGAAGGCTCTTTCAAGATCATATTGGTCTTCTAATGGTCCTAAAGAACAACAAACAAAATTATGATTTTCGGAGAGATAAATTTGAGCAAACCATCTAGATTCCAATTTGAAGGGGCAAAAAGGTGTTAAAGAAAACATCAAGCAAAAAAATTCCAAAGGAAGTTAAGGATAACATGCCTACACATGTCAGTGATGACATTGTGGAGGGTAGCAATCTTAAGAAGCACAATTTTCAATGACTATGCCTACGGGAATAGGCATGGAGATGAGGGAGTGTCATAAGTTTTGAGCATGGGGGCAGAGCTAGAAATAATGTTTTATAGACTCATTTTTGGTGTAGAAGGGACAAGACAAGGGGGTAAATGAAATTGAGACATTCATCAATGGGTAATTTGACATGAATAGCTTTCTAGAATGTCAAATGCAATTGAATGTAAGTTGTAGACTTCCAATTTTGTAAACTTAGTTTACTCTACTTGTTTATGTATTTGTGACCAGGAGAGAAGGTAGCTCATTTGGGTTCAATTATTACTAGTGTGTTGGTAATTTCAACCCAAACACTTAGAGAACCATGTGTATGGGTCAATGGATCCCTTTATGTGGTATTTTGACTGGATCAACCCATCTAAGGTGTACATTTGCATGATAGTATGTTTTATTTATCAATATTCTTATACCTTCTAAATGGATTGTAATGTTTACTAAAGATCGACATAGGAGTTGACTTCTTGGCATCACAACTAGGGTTGAGAAAGTGAATATATGAGGGAATAGGTAGATGATAATCATTCTCTTAGTTAGCTTGTCCCACTCATCCTGAGGTAGTCACCAATATTGTAAAACTTATGACTTGCTTATAGATAAGCTTATCATTGCTTCAATATGACAAAGGTTAGGGATTGTGCTCTATCAAAATATTATACTATACCATAGAGTTAGTTGGCTTTCACCATTAGTATGTAGGTGATAGATGCTAAGAACTACTTGATTTCATAATTAACTAGCTTTCTCTAGTAGAATGTAGGTGATAGATCCTAAAAGCTACCCAATTTTATAGGGTTTAGATAAGATTTTTCTAATGGCATGTAGGTGATGGATGTCAATATTATATAGGCTTTCACTAGTGGCATGTAGGCAATGGAAAAATAAAAACGACAAATACCCTACAAAATGGAAAATATAGAAATTAAGCATATTAGATATTTAGATAAAGGAGAACTTAATATAAGGAAATTTAAATTTAATTGAGAAACTTGATAAATCAACCATTAATGAGCAAAGATCCTTGAATGTGTCAAGATATAATAGGTGTTATACATTTTTTCTAGAATAGAGAAAAAAGGGGGTAGCTATATAGGAGTTTGCTAAGGTGGTCAAACCTCTATTAAATAGTCTTTCAACCTCCATGGGAAGACAAATATAGATTTTTATGTGTGTTTGTGCACATACATTTGGTTCAAGTATGTTTAGGACTAAGACCATAAAATAAAATATATTTGTAATAAAATATTTGCATAATGACATGTCTATATAAATAAATTAGGAAAATTGAATAATTGGTATTATTAAGTGTAGACACCTAAAAATGACTGACGCATTTTTTTCTAAACCATTTTCATCATCTCTTATCAACCCATTCATCGCTATTAATTAAATCATTTTAATTATTTAATTAAGATGATATATTTTCCTCTTTATTTCAATTATTTAATTATTTCATCATTTTCCCTCATCAACATCAATTAAATAATTAATTATTTAATTAAATTTTTATTTTCTCCCATCCATACTAATTAAATAATTTTAAATTATTTAATTAATTAATCATTTTCCTCCAACCACTTTAATTATTTTTTTAATTATTTAATTAGCTAATATTTCCTCTAAAATTAAATAAATTATTTATTTAATTTACTTTGACTTTTCTATCTTTAAATTCTTCTATAAATAAATAAAATTAATATTTTATTTATTTCCTAATTATATCTTTACCTCTTGCATACTAAAATTAAATAAGTGTATTTGTTTAATTCTATTTATATTCTTCAATCTCTAAATTGGCGAGTTGACTGAAAAGCAACCTTAATTCACTCTCACTCCCACTTTACTCAATCATGCAAAATAGAAATAAACACTGTAGGGATCCACAAATTCATGATCAATATACATCTTTGCTACAACAATATAATAGAGCTTGGAACTAACAACATTCCCCAAATACTCGTGGAATAACAAACACAATGGAAGAATGATGCATAGAGAGAATACAAACAAACTTTTGGGTCAACATGGAAGAGACCTAAATGTCTCATTTCCTTGCATCATCCTCAAAAGGAAAACACAAGACAAAAATAAAAGATAAATTTTATGATATATAGAAGAATGAAGATAAAAATAGAAGAATCTCATGATAGGTTCATTTCCTTTGTATCCTTGCATCAATAGAGCAGTAAGGGTCATCAAAAGAAAACTCACAAACAAAAAGATACGTCAACCAACACAACACGAGAGATCACATCACATGCAAGCAAACACAAATAACACATGACACAAACATAAAAGAGTATCACACATGTGAGCCGACCTAAAGTAGGTCGTCCACATCCCAATCTTGCTCATCATATAAGGAAGGCGGAAAACTAGCTAAAGGGACTACAACAAGTGTTGTACTAGGAGCATCTTTGGGCTCAACACATGGTGGGTCACTCTCATGAAGAAGATCATCATGGTTGCCCCCATCTAAATTCATTTTCTTTGAAAATAAAACATTACGATCATTACACACCTCTTCATCAATTTTAGAAATTTCATCATCATCATCCAAGTTTATCACAATGGGAGATTTTATGATAATAGTAGTTGAATTTTCTTGTTTCACTTCTTTTTTTGGTTCTATGTCTCATTTTTGTGAGAGTTATCTTTCTTCTTTATTTTTTTTCCATAGGTGTTGGTTTATTGTGCATTGTTTTATTCTTTTCTTCCAATTGGTGAGCAATAGCATGACATCTATGCCTATGCTCTTTAGCATTTTAGTTTCTTCTTGTATGATTTTCAAATTGTGACAATGTAGGAGTGGGTTTCTTGATCATTGTTCTCTTTTCTTCCCTTAAGGAAGGAACTAAAGGAACTGTCGAGGGTTCTAAAACCACTATCTCTTTAGTTCTATACACTTGTTTTATCTTTGAAGGAACAAAAGGATTCATCTTATTGTCTCTTGGCCTTTTATAGGAGATGGTTGGAGGAACTTAAATGCATATTTACCTTGGTTAGTTGGAAGGATCTTAGCTTTGGTCATGGGCTCATCCATAAGAAGTGGGGGAGGAGGAACAACCATTGATCTATCATTCTTAGGAATATTGCTAAGGGATAACTTTGTTATGTTCTTTTCCTTAAAATTTTGGTATGATTGGAAAAATAAATGTTCATGAGGCTTTATAGGTTCCATAGGTTGAGGCCAAAATAAATCCAATGAAAAGTTCTCATGGGAAGACAAAGGATTAAACCCACTATGATGCACTATAAATATATCATTTTCAAAGGAGAACTTTATGCACTTGTGAATAACCGACGGGATGACATTCATGGAGCATATCCATGGGTGTCCTAGCTTCACATGGAATTGGTCTAACATTGGGATGATGGAGAACGATACCTCTAATTTCTCAGTCCAAATTTAAGAGGAAGAGTAATCAAACCTATCGTAGGGCGAGCAAAACCATCACAAGTTTTCAACCATGCTTTTGATTATTCATAAGAATCTTGATAAAGTTCATACACAAACAAGAATTCCTTAGTGATCACATTCTCTACACATACGGGATCAATGAGTATTCCTTGTACACTTTTGTCATTGATACAACTGACAATGTAGAGAGGACCATCAAGTGCATGTCTAGGTGCATCACTATGGGTGAAAGAAATGTTGGGTAACATAGTGGTTTGTCCCTTATGATGTTGAACCTCTATTAAAGCAATCATGTTATTTACTTCCTTCTCATTGTTACTTCCATCATCATTCTTATCATTATTCATGTCATCACTCGTATCATCATTCTTATCAATATTCATCTCATCATTCTTAACATCACAAGGTTGCACAATGTTAGATGAATGGTTTGGCATAGGATTGGTAAAAATATACAAGTTTTGGTAAGGTAGGGCAACAAACTTATTCCCTTGATCATTAACACCACCCAATTGGATGTGATTAGAATCAATGAGGTCTTGAACTTGATGTTTAAGACGTGTGCATCATTTTGTATCATGTCAACTTGTGCGATGATATTGACAAAAGGCATTTGGATTCTAATTTGGAGTTAAAGGTTTGGTTATGTCCATAGGTCTAACAAAAGGTAATTGTACTAAGTTCTTACTCAGAAGTTGCAACATGATCTAATAGAGAGTGTCAGATAATTGGGTGAATTGTCTATCTTTTGGTCTATGTTGGTATGGTGTTGAACTTATTGTAGCAACTTGAGGTTCAATGTGGTTGGTTGTTTGAGGTGTACACGAATCTTGATAAAAAAAATTGCTTCTTGAATGGTTGATAGTTATTTTGAGGTAGGAATTCAAATTTTCAATGAGTCAATGAAGATATCTCTTCATATTGACTAACTAAATTATGACTATCAAGAAGAGTTGTACACAAATGTAGGAAGGATGGAAATTTCATTAATAAGATTATGTCCCTTATTTCTAATTGTAAATTTCCAATGAACACTCTTTGGACATCCACATCAGGACTTGAGTAAGATTGATATGTGAATAAAGCAACTGATAGCGGCTATGAAATTTGTGGCCTTTTCATTTTTCTTTTATTCGCATCACATTAAATCAGTTATATTAATATTAGGACCAATGTTTACTTGGAAATGAAATTGAGGAATGCATCAACAAGCTTATTGAATGAGTGGATTGAATTATTTAGTAATAAACAAAACCATTCCAAAGCCATGTCCTTCAATGACCTAGGAAAGAGTTTATCCTCAAAAATGAAGTCATTGTAGAAGGTTGAATATGTTGATATATGATTGCTAGGGTCTCCCTTACCATTGTATTAATTTTCAAACCAAGGTCTCTATGTTTTGTGGAATTTGCGCTTTCAATGTTTCAAGTGACAATGGGCTCCTTTTGACATATGGTGATGGTTGTTTGTTTTGGTTTGGGTTCAAGGTTGAGATTTTTTGTTGAAGTGAGGTTACATTTTGTAAAAGTTGGTTGATGACAGAATCATTGGTTAACGTGTTGTGGAAATGTGGTGAATATGGTGGAAGTGTGTATGTACTTGGTGGGCTACTATGTTGCAAATTTATTAGAAGGGATGAAACTTGGGGTGTGACATGGGAAGATCTAAAACCATAAGGATTTCCAATGGAAAGGCCTATTGTTGGAGTTATACCAATACTTTGTTGTATCGTGGAAGCAACAATAAGATTTGTGTATGTAGGGATAGAGGTTACAGTTGTAGGGAGGGAGACTTGTCTTCCTCCTTGACTTTGTGTATGTCCCAAAGCTTGAGCACAACTAGCCATTGTAGGCACATTATTATAAACTATATGGGCTAGGAAATGTAAAACCTCTAATCCATGATCGTCACTAATCAATTTCCTCATGTTATTAATTATAGGAACTATTATACCAGCGATGTGTTTAGTACTCACAAATTCTTCAAGTCTTAAGTCTTTGTCCAATTTTTGTAGTTTGTCTTTGGGAACATGGGAAACCATAGTCTCAAAATCTATAAAGATAGGTGTTTGTAAGGTTGTCATTGGTATGGTAACATTAGGGATAGAGTCCAAAATGGGTTGAGTATTGACACACTTTTCATGAAAGAGTTAGAAGACTCAAGATCCACAATGGATGCCACAACAATGCAAGATGCCATAAGTATATAATTAAATCTCACTAAATTATTGGAAATAGGACACCAATTTGTGAAACTAATTCAAGTTTTACAACACCAAGTGTACCCAAGATGAACACCAAACTGCCAAATAAGCATAGCAAACACTCAAACAACAAAAGCAAACAAGCAACACAACAACAAGGATCTAGAAAAAAGTTTGTCTAGCCAAGAATAGTAGGAAAAAGGCACCCAAGGGCATCTAATTCCTAGTTAGGGGTTTTGGAAATTCAAAATTTGATTATGTATTACAGTAATAAGTAGGAGGTATTTTCCACAATGTGTCAAATTATGATATTGCTGTCAGGATTCAACCGTGTAGTTTTGAATCAAAATCATTAACCCATGTTTCATGAGTAGTAGTTCACAAGAACCCGTCTTTCATGATAATAAATGGTCCACTTAGCACTCATTTCATCTAGGTGATGCTCATAAAGGTGAAGCACTGGGCCTTCCCGGGAGGTCACCCATCCCAATACTACTCCAACTCAATTGTAAAAGTAAATAATTTTCCAAAATTTTCTTATTTTATGCCAATTTGATGCAAAATGCAAGTATGCAATAATGTTGAAGATGTTTGAACAATTTTGAATGCAAATTTTTAGATCTAAAAATTCAGTAATTGACTGATCCGAAGATGCAAAGACCTAAAATTGATGATTTTTAAATGCAAATTTAAAATCAAATAATGCACTTTCTTTCACCTTTACGAACTATATGTAAGATTCCTAAGAGATGCAATTGCGAATCCCAAAACAAAGATCTACAAGCACCAATAGATTGAGCAAATAGAGACAAAATTTTTTGAATTTACTGATTCAACTGTACAAGGACAGAGGTGCCCAAAGGTGTCTGAGTCCTTGATACGGGTTTTGAAAACTGAAAACTGAGTGTTTAGATTTCTTCTTAAGAATGTTATTTCTATTTGCAATCAAGTTTGACAATGACTATTTTTCTAGAATTTTCCAATGTAAATGAGATGCAAATGTGTGATAATGTGTAAACAAAAAGTGATAATTATGAGTGTAATTTTGGATGAAAATATGATCTAAATGATTGAAACACACCCTAATGCAATCTATGATGCAATATGAATGCAATCTTTTTGAATTTTTTATAACTTTTTATGATGCAAATATGAAACCCTAAATGAGAAATGTAAGACAATGTAAAGCAAAACCTAAATCTAGGGTTTGAAAGAGTACCAATTTCATAAAGTTTATGATGTTAACATGTTGGGTTCACCAAAATGAAATGTATAAAAAAGGTGATCCTAAGTCCTAAGTGTAACACCCCTTCGATTTGCTATGTTTTCTCAGATAGTTCTGATTCTTTGATAGACCATATTTTATGTAATTGTTATTCTATCGCTGACAGTGGAGCAATGATAGACTATATTGACGTGATGATACATTATATGCATGGTGATTATGTTTGCATAGATGCTTAGTTGAGATGACATTGATATTAATGATCATTGTAGTTTAATTGATATTTTATCTCGTCAATTGATGCGATATTATATTGGTGAAGAGAACAGTATTGCATCACTCACTCGTGAGTGCCCTGTGATTTCCGCAATTCTCTCTTCACGATGTGTATGAATTATTATCTATATACATGTATGACTTTTTCTTTTGTTGTAGGTTTGCAAGTACAGGACAACGACTTCACCTGGTTTCATAGGTCTGAGCATGTCCACTACTCAACAGTAATGTTGATTGGGAGATAGTAACTAGTTAACTTTGTCAAACCTCTACTCTAGTATAGTGTGTCGTTAGTCTGTATTTTGGTCATGTTCTTTGTCCATGTTGGTCTTGGTATTTTATTTATCGTGCAAGTTTAAATTGTAAGGATTAAATTATATGTTGTGAAATTAAGTATTTAATTAATATGGAGATTTTATTATAAATTAATTAATTTAATTTAAGTTATATTATAAAGTAATTTTAATTATTAAATTAATTGGGAATTAAAATAAATAAGTTATTTAATTGTAAATTGGATTAAATAAATTATTTTTAAATTTAAATGCATATTTGGGAAAAGATCTTAGAAATATCTTGGTTTGTTAAAGAAGAGATATTTGTTGTGTGAACTGAAAGTTAGAAGGAAATTGATTTACAAAGAGATTGATTAAAATTGGTAAAAAAAAAGAGGAAATTGTTTTTACACGGGAAAAAATAAGAACAAAGGTTTTTGGGAAATTAAAAAATTTGTTCTGTGGTTTGAAGAAATTGTAGATCTTAGAAGCTTTCTGATAATTCTAGGAATCTAGCTTATGGAAATTATTGGCTGTGGTTTATTTTTGTTCTCTAGGAAGTGGCAATTTTTTTGGAGGAAGCTTTGGCAACATTGGAAAATTGAAGTTACAGATAAGCTCAACATCAACCCTTGAGGCAACAATTCTTCTAGAACATGTTCCTTAATTGTTTTTTGTGAATTTTGATTTGAAAGAGTTATTTAATTATTGTAATGCAAATTGGAAAAGATTAGAAGAGATTTTCATTACTGTCTAGAAGCTTTTGTTTTTAAAAGATTGTCATGAAATTTGAACCTCTATAGAAAACAATTTGGATTCTCTGTTATAATGAGTATTTGAAATAGATTTATACAAAAAGAAATTATAGTGGGATTATTGAATCTCTGTTGAATTTAAATCAAACTTAGAAATTATAATGGGATTATTGAACCTCTATTGAATTTAAATCAAACTTAGAAACCTCTTCCTATGAAAATATAATTTATTCTTCTGTAGAAAAAAGGTAAATTATCATGGAAGATTTAGATCCCCGTAGGGAATAAATTTTAACACAATAAAAATATTCAAAAGAAAACAATAGAGGAATTAGAAACCCTTTGTATTGAAAATGAAATCTTCTAATCAATTTGAGAAAATTGAAATCCTCTAGTAGATTTATGAAAATTGGAAACCTCTGGTTAATTTGTAAATCTATTCCTGTAGAAAAAGTTGTGTGAATAACTTCCTTTGTAAAAAAAATCAGCACAGAGAGAGAAAGACACTAAATTAATCATAACTAAAAATTTACGAACTGCATAGGGCTAAATTTTTTATATGTTTTAAAAGACTTCGTGGTGCACCTTTAGTAAAAATTTCAAAGAAATCCAAATCCAAAAACAAAAGTTATTAAAATCGCAACAGACTGGTTTTATGTTTAGTATTGTTTGAAAATTGTAAATTAATATAAATAAATATATATATATATTTAAAAATATATATATATATATATATATAAAATTGTATATAATTAAATTATTTATATTTAAATAAAAATATATTTAAATGTATTTTTAAATAGGTGCATGCACATGCACAATTAGATATTTTAATATAGTGGAAATGAATAATTGGATTATGTAATTAGAAAATATATATATTTATTTAAAAATGATATTTATTTAAATAAATATCATGTTGTTAATTAGTGCATGCAATGCACAAGTAGGTGTTTTAAAATAAATTGATTTTATTAGAAAGATTGAGATTTTTATTTATATGGGTTTGTGAGATTTGAGTTAAACAACTAGTTTTAATTTCTTTATGGCTTGTAAACAGAAGTATATATTTTAATATAAGCATGCAAATGCATGGGCTAGTAAATCTTAAAATAAAATGACTTGGAGAGGAAGTTGAATTATATTTAAATAGATATTGTGTTATTAAAACGTTTAATGTACAAGTAGGGGATTTTATAATGCAATGATTGTAATAGCTCGAAATTGATTTTATTATTATATGAAACTGTGGAAATGAAGTTACGTAAATAGTTTTGTTTTATTTCCTTATTATTGAAAATGAAATTATATTTACTTTGAATAATTACATGTGAGGAGATATTGATTCAAATTGGATTTAGGAAATTTGAATATTAGATTATTTAAGTGCCTGAATTTTTTTAAGCTGTGTTCTTTTCTATTCACGTTTGCGGGAAATTTGAGTTGAATATTATGAGTAATTGTCAAACTGAAAGTTAAACAATTGGTTTAATCCATTGTTGATTTATTGGATTTGGGAAATCCTAATGGTTGTATATTTAATTACTAGAGTGGCTTATTGTAATTGTGTATTCTTCTGTAATTATGTATTGGGAATTGGGGATATTGGTTGTCGAGAAAATATAAGTCTTCCAGAGATTGTAAAATTGTGAAAGGGTTATTGTATCTTTTGTTCACCTTTTTTGAGATTTTCTTGGGTAGTGCACGTTTTTTAGATTCAGTATTTGACATCTGTAGGGATGTGTGAATTAGTTTGAACACCCAATTACTATGAACAGGTTGTGTGATTTAATTTGAGCACTCGGTTACTATGAACGAGATGTGTTGTTCTTTGCAGAATGGTTGATATTTGTTATCGTATTTTGTGCATTGTCTACCCTTAGGTTGTGGAATATGTTATTGTGTTGTCAATAGGGGAGTGGCTTTCAAGGGGGTCGGGACACAAAGTGGTCCCAGGATGTGTAGACACGTCAAATTGACATAATGCATTCAAATAGGTCATATTCATCCATTCGGCAAATAAATCAAGTTTATTTATCAATCTCCTAAAGTCATTAGTTTAAATCAAATAAATCAACTTGATCCCATCACCCTCATTTTAATTAAATAAATCAAACCTTTTATTTAATTAAATCCAAATCATTTTCCATCCTTTTCTGATTTAAATAAATCAAATATTTAAGTCATAAAAGTCAAAGCATCCTAATCATCATCCTAGCTAATTAATCCTGATTAAATCTAATGCTAATCTCACCCACTTGCATTCTCTAGATTTGGCCACTTGCACATGAAATTGCATTTAATTGATTTATCAAAATCTTTATTTTCAACTTGGCATAAAGGAGAATATTCTCCAAGTTTGAATCTCCCCAAGTGGACATGTACACCCAACAGAGCATTTATGAGGCCTTACATGTCTCTTACATGTCCCCTTCCAAAGTCAAAATCAGCATTTATTGCCAATTTGAATTCAAATTCTCCCTCTCATGGGCACTCTTCCCAAATCTTGCACATCCATTGGCCTATCACATGATGACAAGTGTCCTTCTTTCATTGGTCCAATCTTAGTCCCACATTGGTCTCTCTTCAACACTTAGCATTTTGAAAATCCTTAAATAGAAGCTTCAACTTTGAGCAAATCCTCCACAACTTTCATGCAAAGTCACTCTCTTCATTTGAGAACTGATTTTGTCCACTATCAATCCACAATCTTAACATTTCATCTCCAAGATCATGCAAGGTCACTCTCTTCATTTGAGAAATGATCTTGTTCATCATTATCATTAGCTTATCAATCAAGGATTGGGAAAGGGTCACTAGCACATGTGACACCAATCCAATATGAAATATTATTCTCTTCATGTTTTGTTGTATGTTTTCAACTTGTTTATCTAATCTTTTGTTGTTTTGATTGTATCATAAAACATGTTGATTTATTTCATATGGATGTTGAAGGTTTGCTTTGCTTGAATACTAATCATACATGTCTATGTTAGTTTTTAACCAAAATGCAGATTTTGACATCTACATTATGGTGCTAGAAGGAGGGCAATATCTCTTTAAATAGATAATGGCAACATAAGTATTCATTTTGCTCATGGTTAGATACATTTATTTCCACTGTTTGTGTGATGAATATCCCAAGCTTAAAAATTTTGTTTCCACATTTTACTGCTAAGAAATCTGATATGACCGATGTTGATCTTTAATGTGACTGACTTTTTGATGAAAACGTGTGTGGGTTACTGCCAAATTTAGCCTAATTGACTCGGATTATGCAGGATTGTCTTTAGGCATCCTTGAATGGGGAAACAAGCTATTTATTTATCATTATTATAATATTGAAGGCTAGCAGAAATAAGTACGCTGAGTCTGAAGCTTTGCTACGCCTGTTAAAAAAAATAATAATAATAAATAAAATGAACTAATGGCTGGTTTGGTTTAACACTCACATTTATTTTGAACTGACATTTTGGCTCGTATATTTGAAACCTGCCAACTGCGAACAACAGCGTATCTCTGTTGAACGCTATCTCTTAGCTTTCTGATTTTGTCCGCAGGGAATCCCTTGATTATTTTCCGTAGTCTATTTGACACTAATATTAAAATTATTTTGTTCGCTCCAAAGCTTTTAAGAAGAAAATGAACGCATTTATCTGATACACTTGTGATATGATATTTTAAAATTTTCGATCTTCCATTGTCATCCTACCTTTTTTGGATATTAATGAGCTAACATTTGTACTTTGGACTCAAACAGATACAGCGAACTATCTAGACATTGATCTTGGCAGCACCTTCAATGGTTGTGTCTCTGTTGAACAGGCGAGAGTGTAGGGTGAAAGTATTGGCACAACAAGAAAACAGAAAAGGCGTGGACATATTTGTGAAATATCTTTTTAAGCCTTTTCAACAAATCCATCTAGGTGTACCCTGCAACCATTGCGATCCTTGAGATGACAGCTCTTTCAAGCACTCTTTCAAACAGTCCACATGCCTTGTCTGTGCTGCCACATTTTCCTGTCAAAAGGTATTTCTCATCAAGGTGGGTAAAGCACAAGAAAAATTGAGCTGGAAAGTGGACACTGAATTTGAGACTTGAAAAAGCATTTTTTAATGCTTAGAGCATACATCTCTTGACTTCATTTTCTATTTTAAGCCAACTAGATCATCAATTCTTTTTCAAAGTTGGACTAAAATTGAACCTTACAAACTTACTAGCTTTTTGATTTTGGACTAAAATTGAACAAGGCAATTTCACACTTCATCTTGGTGCTTTAAAAAAAAATGAACTCACAATTGCTTTGAAGGCTATAAAACGAACAAGTGCTTGAATTGTGTGATTTTGTCTTGTGAGTGCGTATCCTCTCCCCTTGCGCTTCGTGCGATCTAGGGTGCAAGAGAAACACTCAAAATATATTTTATTGCTTTGAAACACTTTAATTTGGGCTTAAAAATTGAACATCTTGTACGAGTGTGAATAGGGGCATTTTCGCGTACATTCTCTTTCTTTGTGCCATTAAAGATCGATCGAGTTACAGATTGTGTCTTTGCTTGCTTTTGTTTATCTTAGAGGGCCCGCCTTGGGGAAAAAGTACTCACCCAAGGGAACGACTCAACCGGTAACACTCTAAAGCCAAGAGTATTTCCAGCTAGGATATAAATGTGGGTATTGGTTAAACGCCATTATCACGCGGTTGGCTCTGACAAGATGGATCCGAAAGGGGACTCTTGCCATATGGGTCAATCTCCACGAATGGAAAGTCCTTACTAGAACCCATGTACTAGAATTTTCCAAAACCCTTAATCTATTTGTTGGTGCAAGAACGGTCGTTCTAAAGCCGCCCCACACTTTTACGGTCTTTAGAAGAAATGGAAAACATGCCATGGGAGTTTCATGGGTGTTGATGCTTGGCTGCCCCGTATAAGTGAGTGTCGTGGAGGGGAGCCAGTGGGATCAAGCATCTAACCATTCGCTAAAGATAGGTGTAGTTGGACTTGTCCAAGTGGGGATTCAACAAATATTGTCTTTCACATCCATAGGGCTTGTACTTGTTCTTCGTTTGAAAACACAGTGTGTTTATCGAAAACATTGGAAAACCATCATTCAACATCATCATCAATATTTCAAACCCCTTAGTTAGAGCAAATACCTTTGACAAAGCCCAAGAACTATTGCTTACCCTTGGGACTATGTCCTTAGAGGTTCCTAAGTAATTGGGTTTACATCTTAATTTGCTCTCACAAAGGTCAACATTAGGCAACCCTTGTCCTAATTTCTTGGAACTTCCACATAGCACTTTGTGGGACAAAAATAAGTTGTGACATTAGACATTCAGTTTGAAACCTAATCAAGAAGTGTGTTTGTGGTAAAAAGTACTCATTAAGCAAAGATAACAAATTGGACCCCACACATGTGCTTGATATCTCTTGGTCATATTGGTCTTTTGATTGCTCTTAGAGAAAAGTGTGTTCTTCAATACCTTGGCCTAGTAAACAAAGTTTCTCTAAGTCTCTTAGGATCATCAAAACTTTCATCTATCTTCCAAACATTCATCAATCCATCTCACCAAAACAACTTTAGATCTTTGCAAACATCATTCTAGACTTGGGTTTACAAGTTCATCATCCACATCAAACAATCAAAATCAAAATCCCTAAGTCTAGCATTGATTCAAAGTCCCTAAACGTTCAACACTCATAATTTACACATTTCATCCTCCATCTCATCATTGGTCCTAAGAACCTTAGTGGTCATTTTCATAACAAGGTCGAAACACAAGAAGAACATGGAATATAAACTTGATCCATACATCTTGGGTAATCCAAATCAGTTGAATCTTCAAAGCCTTGCAATGCCTATCAATTATCAAAGTCCATGCATAGGATCATTGCCTTCGACAAATGTCAATGGTACAACAAGTGTGAGTATGCCCAACTCAAAGTTTGGAATACATTTCCCAATGATAAATCCAAGTCCAAACCTACAAGTCTATCAACCGAACAATCAAAGCATGAGCCTTCAAATAAACAACATCATCCCATCAAATCCCTACAAGCCAAATGAGAATTTACCAAGCACAAGTATTCCAAACATGAGCAATGGTCAATTTCAACCCATCATCACAAATCAGAATGTTGTCCAAAATCAAACACAACTACACATCCCAAATCCACTTAAACAAAAGTCGAATTAGGGGAGTCAAATTCAAAATCAAGATCAAATTTCACTAGAGCAACTTGCTTCACATGCCAAACTAATTGAACTATTGGGCAAAGAGATATCTTCACTCCAAAATCAATACAATCTTCCATTGGTTAATCCATGTCATCAAAGCATTGAGTTGTGTCCACAACCACAACAATATCTCCAAGGTCAAGAAGTTAGATATCAAGGTCAACCACATCAACAAATCCAACCCCCATGTGTCGAAGATCAATCACCACATCTCCAAAATCAATCACCACAAGGTCAACTTAAAGTACAAATCTCACAAAGAAACAAGCCACAATACACACCACTTGGGAGACCAATTGAATCAGTCTTGCAACAATTGGTACAAGAAAATCTCATCAAGCTCCCCATCTATGGGAACTATCAAGAACCCCTAGTTAAACCACTAGGGTATAATGAGGAGCACCATTGTGATTATCACAAAACAAAGGGACACACAACATTAAGTTGTATTCGACTAAAAAATATCATCCAAGACCTGATTGATCAAAAGATAATTGCTATTGGGGACAATGATAGCATTGTCAATCTCTCCACCACAATTGTTGAAAACAATGATCAAGATCTATCCGTCAATAAAGATGTTTTCGTCTCATCCAATGAGGCATCGACCAATGATTATGTCAAAAATGTCTCTACATCACCTAATGAGTTAGAGGATATATCTCGAGAATTTATTCCAAAACATAATCAAAATCCTTCACCAAAGTCTAGCAATGGTCCTTCCCAAGACATATTGACATCCTTCGACCTCATGGCTATAGATACTAAAGGAACCCTAAACTCGACACTTGAGGATGTTGAACCACTTACCATGTCTAATATCCAAGCACCATTTGTAAGCAATTCATCCTTTGAAACCGAGCCATGTCAAGAGCTTGATCCAAAGCATATCGAAAGCAACTCTGAAATCATTCAAGATCAAGAATTTGTATCTTCAAGATACTACAATAATCTAATGGATACTTTCTTATCTATGCAAGACGATAATATCCACATAGCACTTACTCCTCCATCTACCCATGAGATGCTTTCTATGGATGGACACGTAGATGATCTTCATCTAGAACAAGATTGTGTTACACAAAAAGAGCAGATTCTTAACTCCTACAATCAAACGGAGTTGTCAACATCAGGATCGAATATGTCCCAAACTCAGATTGAGGACATCATGAATAAAGATATCCATCATTATCCACTTAAGGAAATGAGTCAGATAAAACATCCAGAGTTAGCCAAGCAGCAAATTGAACTAATGTCATCTACAGTGGTCATTCGTCAGAGCACGTTTACTAAACAAAACACCTCGAAGCAAGCAAAATCAAGGAACGAAGGTGCTACTACCACCATACTGGGGGCAACCTCGTCTCAAGCAAACATCAACATAGGGGGCATGAAGAATCTTTATGGTGAAACCATTTCCAATACTACAACCAGCCACGTCATGAATCTTCATCCACCCATCACCCCATCCACAAATTGGGACCAATGTCAAAAGAAAGAATTGAATCAAAGAATGAAGAATGCTATCAAAGAAAAAGAAGCAAAGCATAATGGACAAATCAAATACATATGAATACCAAAGAATACAAAGAAAGATCATCCCTATCACACTCCATTAGTCAAAGAAACTATGGGGCAAAATCAAAAAGGGAAAAGTATCCATCAAGAATGTCCGCAAAAGAAAAAGAAGGCTTTTCAAGTGACGTACAAAGTATATCAAGCAATTGGTCCCAATTCTACGCACACTTTCGTATCCACCCATCATTGCTCATCTTCCCAAGTTTGGAGAGTCAAAGATTCCAAACTGTCAACCAATCCATCTCTTATCCCTAAACACACTCCATCCACGCCTCCATGCATAATATCCAATTCTTACATTGACTGTGTATTGGCAACGACCCTTCATCATAAGGATTCAAAGGGTACTCTATTGCGATGTGCGCACAAAGACAAAGTTAACTCCAGTATCGACAAAGTAGATCAGGAATCTCAAAAGTTATATTCAAGTGCACATATCTTAGCGAAACAACTTCTTTAGGCAGGATATCGATGGCACATTATGACAGGGGCATCTACATCAGCAACACCTCATGATTCAGCATGAGCTTAAAATCTTTAGAAAAAATCAAAAAAATCAAAAAAGCAAAAAATCCAAAAAAATCAGAAAAAAGAATTGAAAATAGTAAAGAAAAAAATCATCCTCTAGTGAAAACCGCATGGGCGGCACTTTGGGCAAGACCATGATGAAAACCTGGCAAACAGGCGTCATGTGTAGAATCGAGCATCTACGTGCGCCAGTTCAGATGAAAGAATCTCATCCCATTCGTAACAAATCGAGCATTCCATCCATCTTATCCATAATAAATCCATTCATCCATAAACCATTGATCCAATCCATTTTCATCCATCTGCATCAGTCGTCCAAGTTATCTTGATCTTGATGAAATTTGGGGCACACTTTATACCTGCTTACGGTAAAACATCTTGACATGGGTCGTTTTCATTGATCCCATCCTATGCAACATTATCTGAGCCATGAAGCATTATCTAATGAGCTTTCTTTATCTGAACACCTCATCTTATCGCAAGATAATCCTTGGCATCCTTTGCGTATCCATCCATCCATACACTTATCCAAACATCCATCCATGGCATTCCATACATTGCTAGACATTGGGGGAAGATATTTGCATCTTGCTTCGAGAATAAATCTTGATCTATATCCTTCGCCTTATATGGTGATCCAAACATTGGAAAACATGAAATCAAATTAGTCAAAGCATCTGCAATCCAAAATCCGAATCACTAGCCCATGGCATATTTTGACAAGAAGAAATTCCTTATCAGAATTCATCCTTCATTAAACATCGATCCAGGCAATCAATATCAGTCACATCTAACGCATCCTTCAACATCACATCAAATCATTCCAAATATCTTTTGTTTCAAACCAAGCTTCATCAATCATGATCAATCAAAATCCAATCAAGAAATCATCAGGATATCCTTGTGTTGCTTAACACTATCCTTTCATTGTTGTGCATCCTCAACAATAATTATCATCATCAGTCTTGATCAAATCATCATCAATCCATCATCATTTTGGGGATATCATTCCCAATCGTTGTGTTGCTTAACACTATCCTTGCATTGTTGTGCATCCTCAACAATGTTATCATCATCAATCCATCGACCTGATCGATCGACCTTAGCTTGGCTTTTAACAATATCCCAAAATAGAGCATTGATATCATCACACATATCCATATCAAAATCATGAGAAAATCCAAAAAAACATTCATAAAATCCAAAAACATGGAATCCGAACTATGCCGTCTCTGAGCTTAAACGTAGGCAAGGCTAATCTCTGATCAGCCCCCGAGACATCAAAATCCAAAAACATTCGAAAAGCATCAAAATCCAAAAACATTCGAAAAACATAAAAATCCAAAAACATTCAAAAAACATCAAAATCACAAAAACATTAAAAAAACATCAAAATCCAAAACGTCACAAAATTCAAAAAATCAAAACATTTGTAAAATTCTCAAAAACACCAAAAAAACAGCCTCAAAACATTCCAAAAATGTCAAAAACATCCAAATATTTGAAAAAATCCATCCGTCTCATTTCGCTTTCACTCGTAATAATCAATCATCCATAATAAACTGATCATCACCTTCATCCTTCGGCAATGCAAACAGAAACAATCACAATAGTCAGCAAAAGAAAACTTCAATCGTAAAATCAAAATCGAAGCAACAAATCTTTAAAACAAAATCAAAGTCTCGATCATTTTCAAACATGTTAGTCAACTTTATATCAATAGCCTATCAATCAACTTATCAAAACCATCATCATCCTATACAATGCGTGTCCTAGGATATATCGTTCCGACAATGGGCATCATTTTGGATATCACCTTGGATTCTTATCCTATCAAAACACATCCCTCTGGCTGAAGGTATGAAGAACATTGGCTTGTTTGCATACTGGGTCTTTTCTTTTGATTTATCTTATTGCGATCATTCCAAGGACCTCTCAATGATATCCGAACGAAGGATTTAGAGAGATAGGAATGGGGCAACGATCATTATTATTTTGTCTGCTGTGCTTGTTGGACTCTCTTGTAATATAACTTGGTGAATACTTGCTTTGTTAGGTATGCCCTAGCAAGGTTTCTGTATGTCAAGTGTGAACAAGAATACTCTTATCTGCTTGTTGAGTCAAAGTCCATCACACTAGGTACAACGTCATCCTTGTCCTTTATACCTTGATGCATCATACTTAGGCATGTTATCAAAAATAAAGTAAGTGACCCTTTTAAAATCCCAATCCTTGATAAGCAATTCATCCATCTATCATCGTCATTTATCATCATCATCTTTTATCATCATCATCGTCGTCTATCATTGTCATCATCTCTAAATAAAATCTCGTCGGATCATGGAATTGTTGGATCCTCTTGTCATCATCTCATTTCCGCACTAACATCATCATCATCATCACCAATGCATCCATCATGCATCCATCCTGCATCCACAAAACTGTCATAATACCACATATCATTCATATCATACATAATAGGAAACACCGATCATTTCACATGCATTGCCTAATCATCATCATAATATAGATCTGTTAGTCTAAGCATCTGCATAAATCATCCATTGCATAATCATAGCATATCACATCATCCATCTCATCCGTCTCACATCATATCATCATTTAAATTGTTTAGGATAATATAGATTTGTTATTCTAAGCATCTTAAAATCATCTCATTTGCATCATCATCCATAACCATCCATTTTGAACCTCTTTATCGCAAGATCGACCCTCAAATCGAATCTTTTCGCTCGATCTCTCGAGGGGGCAATGTACCAGTGTACTTCTTTCCGCTAGGGCATCTTTAAAATTAGAAAAATTTTAAATTTTGATCGCAGAAAGTTTATTCTTTGAACCAATGCAACAAGTACATTGCTTCAAAGAGGGGCAAAATGTAGACACGTCAAATTGACATAATGCATTCAACTAGGTCATATTCATCCATTCGGAAAATAAATCAAGTTTATTTATCAATCTCCTAAAGTCATTAGTTTAAATCAAATAAATCAACTTGATCCCATCACCCTCATTTTAATTAAATAAATCAAACCTTTTATTTAATTAAATTCAAATCATTTTCCATCCTTTTCTGATTTAAATAAATCAAATATTTAAGTCATAAAAGTCAAAGCATCCTAATCATCATCCTAGCTAATTAATCCTGATTAAATATAATGCTAATCTCACCCACTTGCATTCTCTAGATTTGGCCACTTGCACATGAAATTGCATTTAATTGATTTATCAAAATCTTTATTTTCAACTTGGCATAAAGGAAGAATATTCTCCAAATTTGAATCTCCCCCCAAGTGGACATGTACACCCAACAGAGCATTTATGAGGCCTTACATGTCTCTTACATGTCCCCTTCCAAAGTCAAAATCAGCATTTATTGCCAATTTGAATTCAAATTCTCCCTTTCATGGGCACTCTTCCCAAATCTTGCACATCCATTGGCCTATCACATGATGACAAGTGTCCTTCTTTCATTGGTCCAATCTTAGTCCCACATTGGTCTCTCTTCAACACTTAGCATTTTGAAAATCCTTAAATAGAAGCTTCAACTTTGAGCAAATCCTCCACAACTTTCATGCAAAGTCACTCTCTTCATTTGAGAACTGATTTTGTCCACTATCAATCCACAATCTTAACATTTCATCTCCAAGATCATGCAAGGTCACTCTCTTCATTTGAGAAATGATCTTGTCCATCATTATCATTAGCTTATCAATCAAGGATTGGGAAAGGGTCGCTAGCACATGTGACACCAATCCAATATGAAATATTATTCTCTTCATGTTTTGTTGTATGTTTTCAACTTGTTTATCTAATCTTTTGTTGTTTTGATTGTATCATAAAACATGTTGATTTATTTCATATGGATGTTGAAGGTTTGCTTTGCTTGAATACTAATCATACATGTCTATGTTAGTTTTTAACCAAAATGTAGATTTTGACATCTACAGGATGTAACTCGTGTGAAAGTTAGTTTAATCAGTGGAAATTAAATAACATTTATTAGGGATAGAGTATCTTAATACATTTAATCAAATAATTTAGCCTCGCTCATTGGTTCAAGGGCTAGTATGAGACTTGAGATGAGTCGGGAAGGCCTAGAATGGCAAGATCATTATCTTGTCTTCTTGAAAGATAATCGATTCCGCACTGGTGTGCATGTGGGGCCAGGTTCGTGAGAGGTTACTAGGATAGCCCAAGATGGTGGTTGGGACCTAGGAAGATCTCCTTTGGATAACCAATGAAACCTTTGTGATGACACTCCTCCTATGACAACAGTTGGTTTGTATTGTATAGTGGATGTAATTGATTTAGTGGTTATGGAAGTAATGTAACCTTCTATTTTGTGTTTACTGATACAAGGTTGTTTTGTATTTACTGGTACAATGTGGTTTTGTACTTTTCCTATGTCTAGAGGTAGTAGGTTTGTCTTGGTTACCTTTTACTATCTCCTAGCATGGGGGTTGGGTTTATGGGTACCACATGGCTGGGTGGCATGCACCTTACACTGTTGGGGTTTTCTCTTCATGTTCGTGATGGTGAGATCTTCTAGTTTGAGGAGCTCGTGTGTTCTATGGATTTGTACTTCTCTTGTATTCATTGTAACAAAGGGACACTATGTATTTGTATTCATTTTTTGTAATCAAGGAGGATTCCTTGTATTGTAATTATAACATTATGTATGATCTATTCACTATTGGATTAAATTGTATATATCATTTTTAAGTGGTGTTGTATTGGTGGAAATATGTTCATTACATTTCCATGTTTAATTTATTATGCTATGGGTTAATGCTTTGATGTATGATGTTATAATGAGTTAATTTCATATGCTATGTTTTAGAATAATTTTGTAAGTTGTGAAGTTTGCATGTAGCCACGTTGCGTGGCCTAGAGGATGTATGTGTTAGAGTAGTTTACTTCACTCGTCTTTGTTACTCTTTTTTTTTTTAAAATTAGTTGTACTTTTGCAGTGTTGCATCGTCCTCTATGTTGCGGGACAGGGTTTTACACTAAGTGTTTAGAACAATAGGATTCAAGGCCTTTTCCTAGGGTTTCATTGAGATGGAGATTAACAAGGTGAGTAGATTGATTATCAACCACAGAGGTGAGCCAATTAGACCTAGATCTTCATCAATTTGGGGGTGGGAATGGATTGTAATTGATTTACCTTGATTAAACTAATTACAGTATGTGACCTAATACATAAAATGCAAGATCTCGATAGATAACAGATTGAAACAATAGTTTGTAGGAAAATCTAGAAAGTGCAGGAGTCTTTGTACCTATCCTAAAAAGTTGGTTCTAAGCTAAATAGTAGGTCTAGGATGCCTAGGGGTGTATGGGTCTTTGATAGGGTGTCCTACTCTCCTTTTTGGGTCATTTGATGATAGATATAAGCTTTTTATTTCCATTTACAAAGTTATCAAAATGTTGTTAGATAATTCTGTAGGTGAGTTTCCATGGCTTGACAAGATTTAGGGCTTTGAATGCAATACTAAACAACTTGTCTTCAATTAATTATTTCTTCAATCCTCTTAAAACCTATAACCTACACATTCAAAGAGAGAGAGAGAGAGAAAATGTTGGGCCATTTAGGATCTTGCCTCAATCAAATCCTTTGTACGTGTTTCCACTTCTACAATGGAAAATGTCAATTATAAATGGATAATTGAAAGGAAGGAATGATGAAATCACAAAGTGTTGCAACTCACCACCCTTAAATGGATTCCTTGAAGGACTGAAGTCATGCACATCACCTCAAGGTCTTGATCTTTCTTTGCTTTATTTTCTTGAATGCTTTTGAGACCTACAAAAGTGTTATCCTTCACAAAACAATGCCAACATGAACACACACACTTTGACATGATGCTTGGATCTTGAATTGTTGCAATAATGCTTTGAAATACTACTCTTGAATTGCTCTTGACAATAGTTTTTTCTCATGAATGCTTGTTAGTTATTGTTAGATTTCAAATGATGTAATAACTAGGTATTTATTGGAATTTCTCTAATTTCCCAAGAATTAAATCCTCATAGATAACATTTGAGATTTAAATTTGGAATGTTAAAATGGGTCCATATTAAAAAATGGTCCACGAACCCATATGTTCATGGATGTATGGGTCTTGGCCTTGTTTTCAAGGATACAATTTATTGGGGGAAAACATTAATTACTCAAGCATTTGTTCAATGCTTGCAATTCATCGAAAAGTGGTACAAATGGGCTATAATGCATAATTTTAGGAAATTCGGACCCAATTAGGCTCAATAATTTAGGGGGAGAAAACCACAGCGTGAAATTGTCAAGGGCAATAATTTATGATGCTATACCTAGTAAAAAAATTTCCCAATGAAGTTAGAAGGAAAATATGATCCTAAGATAAAGAATCGCTCATAGCTCTTAAAGAAGTGAATTTCAACTCTATATTAGAAATAGGAGAAAAAGGCTATGAAATATATTTCATTATAGATGGGGCATCAATGTGTTTTAATTAAATGGATTAATCATCTCATGATGATGTGTTAACCCAATATGGGGAAAAATAAGTCTTAGTATCATCCACATGTGCCTAGTCATCCAAGGAAACAACACTATCAAATGAAGATCCAAATTCTATATACAATTGTTGTATGATGTTCAAAGTAGTGAAAGATCACTCAGTGTGTTCTATGTGATTTAGACTATCCTAAAAAATGCTAAGACATATTAGTCTATAGACCATGTCATTACTATTAAACCATGCATTCTTTTGTTCAATCACTTGGTTTAGGATCAAGTCCAAGGAGATAGAGAAATAAATTATGCTCAAGGAAGTGAATTGTTATCCCTTATTTTTAGAAAAAATAGTTCTTTGGAGTTATCTTGACAATATAAGGATGAAATTTGTAATTGAGTCAATTAACCATGATGCAAAAAATAAGTGTGTAGTAAAGAAGGTGTGTAGAAAAAGAGACCTCACAAATGCATAACCCCCTTTTAACTAGTTTCATAATCCACAAGGTTGGCACATTATACTTTGTGCATTTATAATGCTTTACTAGATTATAAGCTTCCATGGCTCAAAAGTGGAAAATCTCTAACTTTCAATATATAAAAGAAATTATACAAAATCTAAAAAAATTAGACATATCTCAATATAATGGTCTTCAAAAAAATTTCAACACCTATTCATTTACAAAAATAAGAGATACGAGGTGAATGTTATGGCCTATTAGAACTACTTTTTATTAGTTTATTAAAGAATTTGTTGCTGACCTAAAATCTTGCATAGATCAAAAATTTACATTTGGGAGGGAGTGATAACACTATCCATAATCTCTTGACTTTGGGTTAAAGAATTTAGTATATATTGTTGAACAACAAAATAGTTAGAGCTAAATAAGATAAATCACCATTTTAAAAAGCTTTAATATGTTAGGGAAAATGGGTTGAGCATATTTTAGTGTTGTGTTTCACCTGATTTTACAAGTTGCATGCACTTTCATAGCCCTGCCATTTTTAATGGGATACTCCAAATTTTCTTTTTTACTTCACAAATAAGTTTTAACTTATATTTTTATAGGCTCGTCGTCAAATCCTCATTATATGTCAAATCCAATATATACCATGATTTTCCATTGTCTTATTCTTATTTTTCAAATCCATTATATGTTACATGAATACATTAAACATCCTAAACTTGTGCCAAGTACTAACCTTCTAAATATGTTTTGATGAAAACAACAACTTAGAGTAATAGGTCAAAGGTCCAACATGAGGTCTTGTAGATTGCATGGGATTTTTGAAGCTACAAATAATCAAGCCACCTAAAATATTTCAATTTCTAATTTTCAACAATGTAAATTCCCTTGATTTTCTTTCTTTGTTTGCAATATAAACCAGGGATTTTCTTATGAGCTATTAATATAGTTAAGGTTTTTATGCCCTTTATCAACTATTGTTGGTCATATTTCACTTGATTTTGATCTTCCTGTTTCTATTTCTATTTCACTTGATTTTGATCTTCCTATTTCTATTTGAACTTAGTAAACATGACTTTTACGAAGTGAAGAGAAGGGGATTAAGTGATATGCAGATAGCATATGCAACGAAAACATCTAAAAAATATTTCTGGATCCACTACTTATTTTTGGGTGTACATCCAACCTATAAAAGAGTGGATACTTGTACAATTAAGTTTGATTCCAATACACCATATATGTACTCATATTATGATGATGAATGTGAAACAACATTGAGCATAAAGAAGGTCTTGATTCTTGGAGGAGGACTGAAGCGTATCGGTTAGGGCATTGAATTTGATTATTGTTGTTGTCATGCATCATATTTTCTACAGGTTTGTACAAAATTACCAATCCTCAAAGTATCCCTTTTAAGAAGGCTATTGTTTTATGTTCACACAAAAGTTGCAATGGAGATTATATTTCTAACTTATTTGCGACCCTTTGCCCTTTTATGCCTTTGCAGGATGCAAGATTTGAAATCATTATGATGAATTCAAACCTTGAGACTATCTCTACATATTATGATACTAATCATAGGTTGTACTTTGAACTGCTTACAATAGAGGATGTCTTGAATGTTATTGATTTAGAAAGGACCAATGGCATAATTGTACAGTTTGGTGGACAAACTCCATTGAAACTTGCTCTGCCCATACAACATTACCTTGATGAATTTAAGCCCATGTTTGATACTAGGGAAGGGCCCGTGTGTATTTTGGGGACATCTCCTAATTCGAAAAGTGTTTTTGAAGATAGGGAAAGGTTCAATGTAGTGTTGAATCAGCTAAAAATCAAGCAACCTCAAGGAGGTATAGCTAAAAGTGATGAAGATGTAGAAAATGGATACCATATAGAGGAGGGAGAGAGATAGGTAGAGGAAGGAGTGAGAGAAGATGGGGAATAATATTTTTCCAAATGTTTTATTCTTCAAGCATCTATATTTGGCACTCATGGAAAACCATTATTAGTAATAGGTTGCCTTCTTCCATAACGGTTTTTCCTAACAATTGCTCTCTAACCATTCTTGGCACATTTATGTTGTACGAATGTGAACAAAGTCATTCCTCGTCATCATTCATTAACCAACAAATTTGAGTTCAAACATGTGGCTTCTACAATACTATTTTCCTTCCTCACCACTTGCCATGTCTCATATTTAGGTGCAAAAATATAGAGGAATGTGTGGTGGTATGATCTAGTGTGTCTAGGCATTGGTGGTACGGTGGGGGCGATCTTCATCGTGACCATCAGAAGGGCAGCGAGAGGACGTTCATCAACCAAGAATCGATATATTTGAAGCCTTCGATGAGGTATTACCATTCTTAATATGGATTTGTTTATGCTCAACTATGTCAAATAATAGATAAATAATGCACCTATTGGTGTTGTTGTTACTGATGAAGCGGGGAGGGTAGATTAGCTACATAGGCCCTCTTGGTCACCACTCTCAAATGCTAATTGATTATCTTGTGGCAATTGAGGGAGTTCCCAGAATCACAAAGGGGCTAAACCCTACCACATGGATGCTCAATGTTACCTCCCATAGAGCTAAAGCATGTCTTTGGGTTGACTTTGCCTAAATGTGTAAGAAATCACCCCTCTATAGGTAATAATCTCTTCACTAGTAGTGTGTTCCCAAACATTTGAAACTTCATTCTAGTTTCTTTCTATGTGGTATTCATATATTTAATGAGGAGAAGTACACAAGGAAAATTAAATCTTGATCGAGGGGTTAAGCAAACTTGCTGCAAGATCCAAAGATTTACATTTCACTAGAGAATTTTCACAACCACCATGCCTCTTGGTTTTTCACGTACCAATTTCATTTGCCAAGGTTGCAAGCCAAATTCCACAACCTTATTTAATAAAATAGAGGTAGAGGTAGGTAAGAAGAAAGATCTGATAGAGAGAGAAGTGAGAGAGAAAGAGATACAAGTGATGTCACGAGGTATAGATAGAGAGGGGGAGGGAGAGATAGGGAGATAGAGATAGACGGAGCAAGAGAGAGAGAAAGCAGGTGATAAAGATAAGTAATAAAGATGTATAGATAGGTGAAAAGATAAAGCGATAGAGGTAGAGGTAGGGAAGGAGAAAAAGGGAGTGTGTGCATATGAGAGAGAGAGAGATATGGAGAGGAATATATATTTACAAATAAATAGAGAGGGAGGGAGAGGGGGGAAAGAAATAGAGAGAGGAAAAAGAAGAGAAATAGAAAGAGGGAGTGATAAGTAAAGAGAGGGAGAGATAGGAATAAAGATTATAGAAGCAATGTGAGAAAGATAGATAAACATATAGAGAGGGAGCGATGAAATGAGAGAGAAAGAGGGGAGAGAGTGAAAATTATTACATGTATATAATAATAAGTATTAAAGAAATTTGATTAAATTTCTATTATTTGATGTTTAGATAATATTATCATATTAAATTTAATTTAATGTAATTTTATTTATATATATATGTTATTTAATATTATTATCATTTTGGATTCCTACAATTGATATCTCTCGACATTTTATTACATGTATATAATAATAAGTATTATAGAAATATGATTAAATTTCTATTATTTGATGTTTAGATAATATTATCATATTAAATTTAATTTAATGTAATTTTATTTATATATATGTTATTTAATATTATTATCATTTTGGATTCATTGATATCTCTCGACGTTTTCTATATAAACTATGTAATAAGATAGATATGCTAGTTATCTTACAAATAAAATCAACCTAACACTAACAACTTACATTTTATAATTTTATAATTATTTAAATCAGTAAAATAATAATAAAAATCTATAGTGTACTTCTTACATCTTAAATTAAAGAAATAATAAAAAAACTACCTATTAACATAACAATAGAGGAATTGCTAGTAATTATAAACTACCAATTGCACTTTGATGTGCAATGGGAACGCCGAAGAATAGTTGAAGGTGAATTAAAAAAATGAATAACATTGACATATCTGATAGTCCATTATAGAAATGGCCAAATCGGTAGATAGAATATATTATAGAATTACGTAATGATGAAACTGTGTGCCAAGAAAAAATGTCAGAGATTAAATATTTGATCACTTGTAATAGTCTATTTTAGAATAAATAATTTAAAAAAAAAAAAGCATAAGAAAAATATAATTAAATGTTAAATAGAAATAATTTTAAATGAGAACACAACCAGCAAGTTGCAACAGCTGTGATGTTAAATAGAAATAATTTTAATGGCCTGTAAGTTAATGGAAAAGGAGAAACCAACAAGTGAAAAGCGAATGTAGAAATTTTGTGACAATAATGTAGATGTTTTTTAGGACCGACCAGAACAGTTGCCTTGAGAAGCAAAGGAAGAACACCTGATGAAGTTTGAACCATCATCCCAACTAACATATATATTAAGTTATTTAAAAATGAAATCAAAAAATCATTAATACTTATTGGTCTGAGATATATGATACCTGGGAAGCAGCATTTTGCATCTTCATTGGTGTTGATAAAATTCTTCATAGTTATTATGATGATAGTTTTAAATATATATTCCATTGCATATACCTATAATTTTCTTCCCAAATGTAGAGAGCATCAGCATTTAGAAAGATGAATTTAGAATCTAATGATCATGAAATAAGTGTGACGGAAAGTGAAGAGTAGAAAAATAAATTGCGATGGTCATGGTAAATTTTAGGCAATGACTTGTGAGCTAACCAATGCTTAGGGATCCTTTCAAAGTACAATGAATCTTTGAAGTCTTATTTTAGAAATTTTAGTTTGGGCTTCTTTAAAGATATTCTTATTTCCAATAGAATAAGATCAAATTTAAAATTTGTAGGTGAGTCAAAAAACTGAAGACACCCATCATTGATCTTACAAGTAAGGATTTGAAAACAACAAAGACAACAAAGGCTACGTTAAAAAAAAAATTGACTTTCAGTAATTACATCTGTGGATTCCACAGAAAACTTCCTATTGAAATGTGATGACTTCTTCAAGTGACAGAAAAGTAAGGTAAAGAGACTTATAAATTTGCTACTAAATTATTGACTAACAATAATAAGTAAGGCAAGTCCTCCATGAATTTGAAAGAATAAGTACCCCAGTTTTTGGAATCTAAGGTGAGGCCAATTCAGCAAATACAAGGCAATAGATAAGACAACCTTTTACTGAGAAGGTCCCATAAATTTGATAATGAACAGTGTAACAACTTACATTGATCATATGATGCTTATTAATAATGATTGGTCTAGGTGGTGATTTAAACCCATGATTATAAAGTGGCATAGAATGTAGGTACAATGCATTTTAATGCTACATTTGTTTATGGTTCCTTTAAATGTAATGAGTTGAAATTGGAAATCACCCTTTGTGAGTGGGAGGGATGCTGCTATCATGATTGACAGAGTGAAAAGGCATTTATAATGTCCATCACCATTGTAAAATCCCCATTTGCTCATTGTTAACCTTAGCTGCTCTGCAATTTGGAATTGCTCTGTTTCTTTGCTTCCATTTTTCCAATCAATTACAGGGAAAGCAAGGAAATTAAAAAAGAGGAAATGTTTTAATCCTATACAAAAAAATTCCATATGGGCATTGGGTTGAATCCTGCAAACGAAAAATGAGTTGGCCATAATCAAGTTGCCAAAAATCTGAATTGATATTTGGGCAAGTGACTTACCTAAAGATTGTGCAAAAATAGTGTCTTTCCGTACGTCTGCAGAGTAGGAGAGCAGCTGTATATCCTTTGTTGCATACTCCTAAATACGAAACATATTTGTTAATATAGATAATACCTGATATTGGAGTTTGTTGGTAAGTATGAAATTATTGTAAATGAAGTTTGAAGGTGAATAAGTGTAACTGATAAAATTGAAGCATGTAACCTGCAGTTGTTTTATGTAATAGTGTTTGTTGAGGAGGTTCAATTTGATAGTGCTAATAAGCGTGCTTCCTATTGATTTCAACAAGCTACATATGGGCTTTGTTGCATACATGCATATCGTTCAAATGTGAAGGCTAGTTTGATGCGTAAACTTGCAAGATCACGTACTCTAGAAATAGCTGTGAATGTTAGGCCTTGCCGGTCCACATTGCCGATGTTTATTGTTGCCTTTTCAAGTGTTAGGCCTTGTGATTTGTGTATTGCTAAGGCCCATGCCATTTTGAGTGGTATTTGTCGACGTCGAGCATAAGTCAAAGGGGCAATAGGGATATTTTTTGGATTATTGCAGTTCCAAGCAGGGCCTCTGTAATTGTTGAATTCAACAACAACAAATAATGGAAGTGAAGGTGGATTGCCAGCATCTTTGTAGACTATTGCTTTGACTTTGCCAAGTGCACCATTAACAAGGATTGTTTCCACCCATAAATTTGAACATAACATTACTTTTTGTTCAACACATAATAGAAGCTTATATTGAAGCTATTCTTCATCTGTGTTTGAACTTGGTGGTCCCTTAAGTTGTTCTGCAATTGATAATGCAACAGGCTTTGCCAAAGACAATAACATTTGTTGGTTATGTATCGAGACCTTTTCATTTGTTGCGAAGAGATGTATTGAGGATAAGAAACCAGTTTGCTCCATAAAGGTCAATGCTGAGCTGGAGCAAGACATTAGAATTTTCCAATCTTCAATTATAGGTTCTGCATTTCGCAAATTGGAGAGGAGAGTCCAAAATGAAATTTGTTCTGGAGCTTCACCATTTTGACAAATTTTTTTGCTAAGAGTGATAACATTTGTAAAGCTACGCCATAGAGTGCCTCCATATGATGTTGAGGCATACATAGGGATGTCCTTGACTGGTGGAAGCTGTCCAAGATCACCAAAGAGGATGATTGAGTGTCCTCCAAATGGTATTTGGTTATTGTTGGGGAATGCTTCACATAGCCTCATGTCAATTCATTGTAGCAACTTCGGTCCAATGTTCAAGCTCATTTCATCTATTAGTATGTACCGAATATAGTACATTTTTTCTTGGAAGCTTGCTAGTGTTTGTCCTTGCAAGGGTTCCATATCTTTAATAGGTATTTGTAGAGCAGAGTGGATTGTTGATGCTTCTATGTTGAATGCTGCTATTCTAGTTGGTGCAAGAAGTAGTAATAGTGATTGACCATTTTGGGCTGAGCTCATGAGTTTTGTTTTGATGGATTTTATGAGGTGTGATTTACCTGTTCCAGCAGTTCCTTGAACAATTAGTTTTAGAGGAGGTTGGCAAGTATCAACATGTAAGTGTGATAGAATAATATCAAATGCTTTTTGTTGTTGGACAGATAGGTCATGTTGGGTAGGGCAATTGGAAAGATGGGGGACTTGAAATGTTCGACGATTGGATTCTATGAATGTAGTTGCAGAGACTTGAAGTTGTGGATTGATTTGGGAAGATCCCCAATCATGGTGCAAGTCAATGTCACAGTGACCAAGCATTTCTAGTTTGTCAAAGTGGAGGGGAAGGCTTGGGTATAGGCGAGACAATAGTTGCCATTCAGATGGGTTTTTATTTTGTATTATATCTTCATCATATGAAGAGGTGTTGGAATCTGTATTTTCAAGAGCTTCTGTTTGTGTGCGTAGCACATGCCACGGATGATAATTACATGCAAAATTCTCCCATTCTTCTATAATTTGTGCCGATGATGAACCAATATCATTCTGAATGTTACGAAATGGCTTGTACAATAGTAGTTCACTCCAACAAAATGCTTCATAGTTTTCGTCATCTTTTGCGGGGATGGTTATGAAGCGTGGGGATACATGTACAATGGCTTCTATCGAGCGCTTTTTCCATTGGCTATGCTTTCAGGATGGCTTGAAAGTCCATTTTCTAGTTACTTCAATAAGTGACATGGACTCTAGATTTGTTGGCCGATGCATGTAAGTATCAATGTAGTTTGGGGATGCAGTAGTTTGTTCGGAGGACAATGAGACATGTTGGAATTTTCTTTGGCTAACATTTAAAGAAACAAATATCCTGCTTGATAGGCATAGGGGCAGTTTTAGCAAGAGGTGGCAACTTTCTTGGGCTCCAATATCATGATCTACTAGTGTTTCAGCAAGCATTTTTTGAAAAGCTGTGGGTGCTAGCTTGTTAGAGTCAATATCAGTTGAAATCTGAGAGAGTATTTCATGATATGTTTCTGATTTTCTTTCCGCTTTTGCTGCATATTTTGCAATGTATTTGAGGACAGCATGGATAGAGAGAACAGGCTGATAGTCTACATTGGCCCTCCAGATAGAGAGTATATAAGGGTTGTGTAGGTTTAAGCAATCATCATTGCGAGAAGGGGTGAATGTTGGTTGGCCATGCTCATCTATTGCAAGAATTGATTGATCTTGGATGCTCTAAGGGGCTTTATAGTGGCATTGAATGGTTGGGCCTTTTCTCCTTAGGCATGTTTGTAATGTACATTTTGTATGACGTTGTACACAATTTACCAATTCTGTGTAGTCTATTAAAGGCTGTAAAGGTATAATCATTCTTGGGTCCATTAAGCATGGACCATCGAGAAGACTTCGGTGGATTGTTTGGTTTCTTAAAGGAAGGGGTCTGGGATTCCATGCTGATACATATGTATTGATGTATTGAACTGTATTTTGTACTGATTCGAGATTATTCCATTGTATTTTCTTGATGTGTGGTGCATCTTTTAGCCATAGGAAACCATGGATATGTGCCAAACCCCTGTGTTGCCATTCATACCTGGTGAAAACTTATTATTAGGAGTTGTTTAGAATGTATGTAATGTAAATTGATGAAATTATAAAATTTTTACCTGTACCAGTAGTCTGTTGCACCAAGTAGCTTCTCCAAGACCTCTTCACGAAATGTAGTAAATCTATGATGCATGTACTGTGCTTTAAAGTGTGGATTTTGAAATATATTTTGTATCCTCCATTTGTGGATTTGTAGGTGCATTAGATGGCATTATACTATTTAAGTCTGGCCATTTTATATCTGCTGCACTGAGTGTGAAGAATAGTGTTGGACAACCAATTTGTATGACCATATCAGAAAGCTCTGCTCTAGAGCGGTTCCAAAATTGGCGTGTTCCACGAATTGACACTATGAAGCGTATGAGATTTTGTGCTAGTTTGTCATTAGGCAAGTCCTTCAATCTTTGACGAAGATCAAGAATAGTTGTTGGTAGGCTTGGCTGGATATTTTTATGAACAAAAACAGATGTTGTTTCTTGGCTGCGATGGCGCATTATGATATTTAGTATGAAGTACCTAAACCTTGGGTGTTGGCCAAATCTATTATCATAATATCTGAGTAGGTGGTGAGCATATTCATGTAATTTGACTTCTTTAATGCGTTGTTGCTTGAAGACGGTAACGCCTATAGGAAACAAACTGGGGAATGCCATTACAAATAATCCTTCAGTGTTGTATTCATTGATGGGAGACAGAGAAATGGGTGGCCAATCTATAGACAATGGTGGCCGACCTTCGCCTAGTTGCAATAAAGACCGCAATTCTTTGACCTCTCTGCGTGCTGGTGGAAGGTTAGCAACAAATGAAGTAGTGGGTTGCATGTTTTCTTCTGCATCTTCGTTGTTTGCATCATATGTATGTATGATGGTTGTAGATGTGGGAGTAGGAATAATGTTTGTTTCTTTTAGGAGGTCTATAATGTTAGTGGAATCACATGGCATAATGGATAATGCGGCCTCATCTAATTGTATAGCTTTGTAGTATGGATCATTTAAGATTTTATATTGCAAGGCCTCGTATACACGTGCTCTACTTACATAAAAGCTGTAGTCTTTTTGCGTGATGTTTTTTTTATTAACCAATAAGATATCTAATTCATCTATATGCCTAGGCAAGTGGGTTGCAATAGTAGAAACATCTTGAGGAAAACAAATAGTGTGGCCTGTATATTTTAGTTGGCCCCCCTTTGCATAGGTTACTTGAAGGATTGGGCTAATTCTTGCTATTAGCATCTCTTCAACTTGTGTTAGTTTTTTTAAACATAGGGGTTGCTCACTTGGGTCCATGTTATTCCATTTGGAAAAACGGTGGCCATTTTTTTTAGATGTGCATCTATAACAAGTAGGTAGTTCATTTATTTGCCTTGTTTTAATGCTAGGGTATTTTTCCATGCAGACAAAATAGGTTGGCATATTTGCAAGTTTATCTAATTTTGAGCGGAAGTTATTTCTTGCAGTATAAAAATTTTGGGAAAAATTTGGTTGTGGATGGATATGAGAAAATGGATCAACTTGGATTGAATTATGTATTTCAGGTGGAAGTGGATAGAGTTGTGTGGGATTTGTAGAACAGGGAAGTGTAGATCTAGAGATGCCATCTATGCGATTTTGTTCATTTTCTTGTCTTCTCTTATTGATATCATCTTTTCTTGCATGGTAGCGTAATCGTTGTAGCTCATTTTGTCGAGCACGTTTTTCTTGCAACCTTCTATTGTCTACCTCCATTTACCAATTTCTATAAATGAAATATAATGTTTAAATCCTAAGAACTCAAATGATAAAATAGTAAACAACTATGTTCATTTTTTAAAGTAATTGTAACTAAATATGATGCTTTAATATTTAACATTTTTAATAGAGTAAATATACAACTTAGATGGACATTTAATGTAGTTGAATGTTGTTTGAAAAGAATGAGAAAGAGAAAGAACTGATAGGAAAGGAGATAATCATTAATAACTAACATAACATGATGCATTTGAGAGAAAGCATTGAGCATACCAAAAGGAGTCATTTTATTTATATTTACAAGAATTCAGATCTCGAAACATATAGTACATTATACATGTTAACTAATTACAAGAGTTAAGCATGCTTAATAGCTGTAGTAACAATACTTTGTGTTTCACGTCCACCAAATTCATTTGACTGAACTATAAGTGCAAGTAGAAATTCGCAATTGATAACATTGGCTATAATGTCAGTAGCATAATTGTTATCTACTAGTAGTAGTTGAAAATCTTCTGCAGAAACACCTAACAATGTAGTTGTTGATTCTTCAAAAGCAGTAACATTAAGAAGCTGACCCGTTTCATCTTCTAAGTCCATCTTCAACATGTAGCTAAAATCACATTATGAATTTTCTGAAGAACACTTAGGACATTTATAAGAACTGGGAGAAATTTGGATAAGTTTTTTCTTACATTTTTTGTTTTCCACCAAACGAGGGCAAGAAAGGTAGTAAAAGTTGTCTAAGTGTAGCTTTGTGATTGTGGCCTTTACACAGACATTGGTTTTTTCAACAGTGCTTATGTTTGTAATAGTTGAAATAGGAATTGGATTTTCAAATTTGTCAATGGGAAATTGGGCTTTTGAAACGGAAAGGTAGGGTTTTTCATTTTCTCTACTTGCATACCATGTTTGTAATCTTCTAGCTTCTTCCAAGATAGGATTAATTAAAATGATTGTTGGGAAAATGGTATCTATTGATTTTCCAGACCAAGATGTTATACGACCACTTTTGACCAATAGAATAGGGGGGTTTGAATGTAAACAAAGCTCAGATATTTGTTTCCCTGTAATTTCACAATGTTGACCCCAAAGTGTAACATCAAAGGTTTGATTTGACATGTCTGTAATGGTAGTTGTACACTTTACTGTTTTAGTACCATCTTTTTTACGTATGGTTGATGTAGGTGAGATATAGATGACAATTCCAATGACATCTACAAGGGTATTAATAGGAAATGACATTAATGATTCTATTGTTTTTATATGAAAGCTGTGGCTTGGTATAGTAGAGTTAACACAAGTGGATGGAGTTATTGTTGAAGTGCTATGGAGGAATATTTCATAAGGATTTGTGGTGTTGCTATATTTTGTGTTAGCAACTTTAATGCAACCATTAGATATCACATAAAGATTATTGGATTTTATGATAGGGTAGAATGTGTCTACAAGTTCATTAAAGCAAGTGATATGTATTTCAGCTCTCGCTTTATCTATAAAATCAAAGCCAAAGAATTTTCCATCACAACCAGCATTTTTATACTCATGAATTGCACCTTTATTTAATGCACGACCTTCAATGGTCCAATACTTATGGTAAGGAGTTAATGCTTGTATTGGAATTGGTTCAGATAGGCCCATATTATGTTGTCCCATTGATGTTGTTGATTCTTCAACTTGAGAAGTGGTAAATGGTTGTTCAGAGCTAGTAGATGGTATATAGGTTGTAGCTTGATGGATAGCAATTGGAGTTCCAATCAATGATTCATTGTTTGATATTATTTCCAAGTTTTCAATTAAAACGGCCCTACAATGAAAGCAAAAAAATACTTATCATGGAAATGTACATGCTTAATGAATAAGGCCTAATCAATTAAGGGGTAGTATACACGTACGTGAACTTGGTGAATTTTCTGCAACTGTAATTTTTGAGACGAACAATAGATCCTTTCACTAGAGCCTTCTGTAAGACAAGTTCATTGAATTGTGTTGGTAGTAGTGCAGGATGCATGTGCATACCATCAGATAGTTGCATGCGATATTTGACATTTGTCGTTTGAGGTTGTTGTAAGGAGTCAATAGACACAACCTGTAAAGAGGGTTGTACATCAAGTATGCCGCCAAGTATTTTGGAAATGGCATTTGTGGTTAATGTTGACATCAGGAATTTGTAAGTTTCTAAATTTGGTTTGCCTGCATGCAGTTTCAAAGTATGGTAATTAGTTATTGAAGAAAAGTAAGGATAGTAATTTTCAAGTACAGTAATAGGTGAAGTAGGTAAAAGTATAAAGTAATAGGTAAAAGTAAAAGGTAATATGTAAAGGTTATTAGTAATAGGTAAAAGTTAAAAGTTATAGGTAAAAGTAAGTAGTACAATATGTAAAATTTGTCCTATGTGATAATTGATAGTTGAAGCTATCATTTCTGTATTGAGTCAGTCTGCATATTTCTTATAGAGGTTCTTAGGGTTTAATATACATTTGAACCTTCAAAATTTCTTCTTTTTGAAGCAAAACAATACTTTCATTGATGGTTACCTCCTTGTAAGTTGACTATCTTTAGATACATGACTCCGGTAGGCTGTTTAGGTTATATAGTTGGTATTATTTTACCCTATTCTCTTTCAATTTAATGAAAAAAGGTTTGAAGGAGACTCCTGTTTTATTTCAACATATATAATTAGGTTGTACAAGTTTCAAATCATATGTAATGCATTGCAGTCCCTAATCTTGTTGTCCCAAATATTTGACATACCCTTGTGTACTCCAAAGTCTCACTCCAAGAAGATGACCACATTTTTTGAATTTGACCAGTGTACACTGGGGATGCATCCTTGAGGCCATTTAGATGCTTTCATCTTTATAGTGGAATTTGTAAGTATCTCTAAGGTGATATTTTTGCCAAAATGTACCGAACTCTTGAGGATATTGATTTCTCAGGCATGCAGGCTATTGCCATTATGTGTTCAGAAGACATCAATGATAGTCAAAATATTTCAATCTATTGTAAGTTTTCCAATTTAATATAAATTTCACGTTTAATACTTAAATGGATATAAGAGTATAAATTTAAATATAATATTAAATAAAATATATATAAAAAAAATAACTAACAATGAAATAAAAATAAATAAATTAAAATATCTATGAATAACTAATAATAATTATAACTAAATAAAAATTACATATAAAAAACATATGGTTAAATAAACTATTTATAAGTAAATAACTATGGCTTAAATATAGACTTGGAGAATTACAAGTGGTAATGAAACAAACTTAAAAAATGTGTCAATTATCAAAAATAACAATTTTAATAGATTGAGAGGTTAACCAATTAATATTATTATAAACATATTAATGTAAATAGCCAAGCCAATGAAATGAAAAGAAAAAAGAAAATAAAAGGGGAGAAATCACATGAGAAGAAAAAAAGTGTATAGAAGCTTGTGTGCAAGAAGAAAACCCATAAAAATGTTAAGTAAATGTTTCCTAAGTTCCTTTCTATGGCTAGGAGGTAGCATGCATTGATGAGGAATGGCCTAGAGCATGGAAATCATGCCCTTAAGAAGCTAGGCAACCTTATTAAAGGGAACTTGTGAAAACAAAAATAAAGGAACTTTGAAAAAATTTAAGAGCCTTTATGGAGGGACTGCAAGACTTCCCAACCAAAATATTTGCACTGTTTAAACCAATCCATTAAATTGCAAACAGGAATTTTTGTAGGAGCACATTAAAAAAGAATGAAACAATGAGAACTTGGTAACAACTTTTGTTAGTTCACATCAGATGTCTCCAATATTACGTTAGATGCTTTCAGATTCACATTAATTTGCATTTAAGAGTTTATTTGGCAGTGAGTATCTTTAGATATAATATCTGTGAAGTTTTCTGTTAAGACACTCTTAGCTGTGGCATAATGTCCTATGGGTATCATTTTGTATGCATGTTATACTGATCCACAACTATCATCTGTAAACAACAGAGCAAGAAAATAGCACACCATGTATAATACTCTAGTTTCAAAAACTTAACTGCTGATATAAAAGTAATTATACTGCTCCTCATGAGTTATCTTCTATATGTCTGTGTTTTTTGCTTTATCTCCAATTTGTACGCCATTTTATTCCAATAATAGAAGTCATTCTATAAAAAGAAGATTTGAAAACAATAACTAATCAAGTTACATAGAAAATTATGTTATTAAATGAATATGTAAAATTGAAATGATAAATACCTTTCTAAGCTTTGTGAAACAACTATGTCTGATTGCTTCTATATCTTTCTTTTTCTACCTGAGAAAAAAAAGGTCAAATTTTAGAAATTAAAATAATCTAAAATAATATATATGATAAATATAAAAATTTATATGAACTGTAAGGATGACTATCAATTTTAGTTAATGCCTTTACAAAGACTGTTGTAAGGCTGACTGTCAATTTTAGGTTAATAAATACAGTGAAATGTGCATTCTAAGGGTTGTGTAGACAATATTGTTATTAAGTGGGTTATGGAGTAAGTAAGTGGGACAAAGAAATGCTGTCCAGTATGATAGGAGGTATGCATTCAGGTTATCCTTCTTCAAGATATCCTCCATCAGTCCCTGTAGGAGGATATCCTTCTTCTGAATATCCTGAAGCAAGATAACCTTCTTCAGGATATCTTGGTACACAAGGTTATCCTCCACCTCAGCACAATGCACCATATGGCTACCCTCCTCAACAAGGTGCACCACCACCAGGGTATCCTCCATGTGGTGGCTATCCAGCCTTAGGTCACTCTATAGGGCATCAAAAGTCTGGTCTGTTTGGTAAATGCTGCAACTATATTTTTAATGTTTACTATAGGAGTGAAGGATAAAGAATTGGCTTTTTCATATATCTACTATTGATTCAAACAATATATTTTGCTTTTTATAATTGGGTTGAGCATTAAATAAATGGTTGAAATTCATAAGTGGATGAATTTATCAGAAATCCAGTACATCTTTATCTAATTATCATATCTTTACTGTCTCATTGCAACTGGTTCGATGTAGGGGTACAAATGTGTAAAGACATATATATAAATCTAGTATCTTCAATAATGTTTGTGCATTTCCATGCACTCTAAAATGTAAGAGATATACAACAATCACTTCATGTTTGATAGTCACGTTGTTAGAATTTAGATTCCCACAATTATAATTGTTGAAAATTTGAAGTATTCTTGATAAGGTCTGATGAGGCTTTCATTTGATAGTCTCATGTAGTGCCAAGAGCCAAGCAACATGCACTATAAATGGAATACTGAATAGCAATTAAAGGCCCGAGTTCTTGAAAAACTACAATATATTAGTACATTTATGGACAGTGATGTATTACCTGGAGGATCACATCATGTTTTCTTTCTTCCATAATCACATTTATATATGATGGCATGTGTGTTTGTCTTTCATATATGTAAATTCATGAACACATGATGTCCTATAATCTAGCTTGACAGAGTCATTGCATGTTTCAAAGAAGATGATTACTGAGCACAATGTTCTTTATAAAACAACTTATTAGGGCCTTTTCAGTGATAGTATTTGACCATAGTACAACTAACTATACCATGGCAATTTTTTATCAAATGTGAGAAGCTATGATGGTTTAAACTTAAACTCTTAACTTGGCTATGTTGGCCATTTGTAGCTTGATGTTGTATTGTATAGTGCAAGCAATTAGCACCAGCAAAAGGTTATTGTGCTTAAATCAAAAGCCCAATGCACTTCAATCACTAACAATCAGAAAGAAGTGGATGCTCCTTACTGATTACTTATTAACTGATTCCAAATGACACAACATGCATAAAAATTCTTTATGAAATGATTTTATCTACGAGATGATAAACACAGACACTTTTCAAGTGATTTTGTTATATGCCTCTTCTTTAAACAACAAAGTACAAAGAAAAAGCTCAAAATAGTATAGGGGATTTTCTGTTATAGATTCTTCATCTAATATGCAAAAAGTAGAGACTGTACAAACATTGTAAAAGTTAACACATTGTACTCAAAGGCATAAGCATCTGCAGAAATCCAATTATACAAAAATATATAATTATATCCATATTTTAGTTTATTTGTACAAAGAAGATATCATTATAGATATCTGATACATAAAATATACTGTTATTTTTCAAAGTATGTACATGTGATATGTATAAGAATTAATGTACAATGAAGATGTACATGTGATATGTATAAGAATTAATGTACAATGAAGATATCTTTACAGGTATTTGATGGATATATATTGTTATTGTACAAAGTATGTACATATGAGTTATTAGGAAAATTAAGGATATACATCATTTAGAAAGAGTAAAAATTGTTCAATAATGATCTTCGATGACCCTTGCTCATACTATTCGTCATAGTACATTTCTTTTAAAACAGAGTAGAAACCGCCTACTTTCCTACATGTTTTATGGAAATCTTTCGCAATATCTTCCATTTGCTGGACTTCTTCTTCGACAGCGACAGTAAGATACATTGCTTCTTCAATCTCCTCGATAATCTTTTGTGAATGTTCAGAGATTGGTTTAATTAATTTTCCAATTGGTGTTTGAATGTACACATTTGAACTGACAGAATCATCATCTGAAATTACTATTGGACTTGTTACTGAGTTTCCTGTTTCATTTTGGTGACCTTCAATATTTTCCATTATCTAGAAAAGAAATGAAATTATTATTCAAAAAATTTAAAGAAAACAAGGTAACATTATTAGGTAAAGAACAAAGTGTAATTTTTTTAAAAATAACTAAAAGAAGCTATGGTACTAAAAAAACAGTGGTACTTGGAAAATGTTGTCATTTGAAAGTTGGAAAACAATAACAACTGCCTTTTCTCTACAAATAGAGAATAAATATCTTTATAACTACTGCAAATGCAATTAACCGAGTGTTATTGTAAAAGGATAAAGAGATAAAATTTACCTCCTTTCAAATAGCTTTAAGACAGTAACTAAAGCTTTGATGGTCTTCTCAATACCCCTGCTAATTTGAATGTGTATTCTCCACCTCCAATCTGCAACTATACACGGTAGTAGAAAATTTTACTTTTAGAAGAGACTCAAATAGAACAAACTATCTTATTTGTTATGACAGACATGGCTAAATTTACAAATATAGTAAGTGTTGAGGAAAAACACATTAGGCCAAAATAGAAGTGCCTGGAAGAAAAAGGAAATTTTGCATTTTGTTTTGCAAAGGTTTTTAAGGAACTTAATATAAACATGGAAAAAAAGCAGGATAATTAAATTATAAATGCAAAAATGCCACAAATCTAATTGATAGTTTAGATTTAATTTTGTGATTATCATTAAAATGAAATATAATAACATATTAAATTGTAGAATGTGCTTTAGAATATTAATTATTATTACTTGTGATGGCTACCAAAGTGATCTCCATGATAGCCTCTTCTTGGTATAACATCCTCAGTGGCTCCCAACATACCTGAAACTCTATTGCAACTGAGGGCTTCTGAACCAAAACCCTGACTAAATCAAAATAAACTCAACCAAAGTGGTCTCCATGATAGCCTCTTCTTGGTATAACATCCTTAGTGGCTCCCAACATACCTGAAACTCTATTGCAACTGAGGGCTTCTGAACCAAAACCCTGACTAAATCAAAATAAACTACAATGTATTGATAGACTTTTAAATTTTGATGTTCAGAAATGGAAATATAGTAGGCCATCATTGCTCAACACGACATTCCTACTTGTAGCTCTTAGATTTTGGTGAGAATGGGGAAAAAATGGTTGATGTATAAGGTTGGTTCCTTACTGCCTGACATGATCCTCTTATTCAGAGGATGTATCTATAGTAACATACTTGGATATTGTACTTTGTAGGCATAGGTTGTGCAAGTAGAGGTTGTTTTGGATGTACTATATAAGTAATTATTGTATCAATTTATTAAGCTCCTCCAACTGAGGAGATGGCTGCAGATGGGTTATGAGTGAGTGACTCACTAACTTGCACTTCTTATGATTTTCTGGTTAGAAACCTATAACCGTGTCTCAAGAATTTGTAGGTCACCACAAAACAAAATTTATCAACCCTTGATTGCAAAAAAATCTCAAATGTTATAATTTCATATCAAAATCTAATAAAAGGGGATTTAAATTTGCTTTTAAACAGTCCACCTAATTTAGCATAATTAAATATTTATTATTTTACTTAGTATTCCTATATTCTCTTAACATATCCTATATCATCTATTATAAGCGATCTCACATCATATGTTTAGGACTTGCATCTTCGGTATCAGAGCACTGCTGCTGGGCTACAAAAATGCTCACAATGTTATCTTTTAGGTAATATCACAAACAGTTGTGTTTGTGAATTGTGTTAATTTTAACTAATTGGGGTTGCCTTATCTTATGAATCCGTAATGGCATGCCCATTTCAAATGGACCCCTTTTGACATTAATGGAATGTGGGGTTCCCTCCTAATCTGTACCATTGAGTGAGTTGATGGCAGCATAGGGATAGCATATAGATATGTCATAGTTATTTCAGTTAGGAGTAAGACAAGGCCGTTGAGTGGGAGTGGGCATTCAATGCTAGAACTGTCAATTATTTGGGTGACATTTTGTTCTCTCAGACTTGTCAGTTAACTAATTGTAATTGTTTTTTATTAAGGAATGTAAAAAACAAAAGTATGGAATATGAGAAGTATTGGGGGAAAAGTGAAGGCACTTCTCATATTTAAAATATAACAAACAATTTTATTCTCAGGAGTTTGGAATATAAGAAAAGCATGGAATATAAGAAGCAACTTATGGCGTTTGGAGATGGAAACCTTTAGGTGTGGCAATCAGAGTATCTTGGGAACGGAAACCCTAAAGGAGCAGATTGAGTTCGAGTGTTATCAGGGTCATTAGAAGTGTTACCAGATTTGCATGGAGGGTGTGCCTAGTAATTTGTATTAGATTGGTAAATTTTAATTTGCCCGTGTTTTGTTTGAAGAAAATACAAGAAACAAAAAAATATTTAAACTCTAAATAATGTCAAAAATTATATCGTCATCATCCGCCAAAGTTCATTTAAATCATAATGCTCTGTAGGACTCCTACCATCCATTTTTACAAATGAAAAGATAAAATACTTGATCACATGGAAAGAGTAATGCAAGTATGGAGGTTGTTGTAGATATCTTGTTAGAGTAATATTGAACAAATTACAACCACTGAAATATCTAAAACAAAAATAAATAACAAAAACAAACTGCTGTAAGCATTTGTAGGGTTTTTCGCATATAATTCAAGTAAATTTTCCTTTTTTAAAAAAAAACTAATTAAAGTTGACTAAACAGTTACTTCCTTCAAATAGATTTTACACATTAACTAAAGAAAATAACAAAATTACCACTTGGGAATGATTGAGGAGATTTTGGCAACCTTATTGGACACAGATTCCGTGATTGTAACAGACTTATGAAATCAATTAGCTATCTTATCATGAAATATGGGCAGGGAAGTAGAAAACTATCTTATTTATTACCACAGACATGGCTAAATTTACAAATATAGTAAGTGTTGAGGCAAAACACATTAGGCCAAAATAGAAGTGCCTCGAAGAAAAAGGAAATTTTGCATTTTGTTTTGCAAAGATTTTTAAGGAACTTAATACAAACATGGAAAAAAAGCAAGATAATTAAATTAAAAATGCAAAAATGCCACAAATCTTTCACTATATGTGCAAAATTTAATGAAACAAAGTCAATTGCAGCTCACCAAATTTTGATGTAATCACCTGCATTCTCCTCAATTTTCCTTCTACAATTGCTGAACCTTGTTTGCTCCCACAAAACTTCAATTCTGATAATCCTCTACAACAAAAGTAGTACATAATCTGAAAGAATAATAAAATAGATAGAAAACATAGACAACATATTTGCATTTGGAAACCCCTTTCTGATAAAAAAATAAAGCACAATAATTTTTTTTTACTATTGAATTAAACTCAACCTTATTCAATACAATATTGAACAAATTACAACCACTGAAATATCTAAACCAAAAATAAACTGTTGTAAGCATTTGTAGGGTTTGTGGCATATAATTCAAGTAAATTTTTCTCTTTTTCAAATGACTTAGAGCGAGTCCCAAGATAAGGGTCTAGAGGAAAGGAACAACTGTCAAACTCATGTTGTAGTTGAAGAAGCCCTTGCCTTGCAATTCTGACTGTAAATAAAGGGGATATTGCCAAATGCTATATTTCCAACTGCATTGCTACACATGTATCCAAAACTACGAAGCATAGACAAGGCTCCAAAATCTATTCCAGAATTGCAAGTATCATGGTGACTAAAATGTAATCAACAAAAAATATAAAATATGAAAACCAGGGCATCTAAAATATCATAACCAGGGCACCTAAAAAGTAACTAAGAAATATAAAATTAATTTTACCTTGCCTGGCATTAAAACTCTACTATGAAAATGTTGTTTAACACAGTTGTGGAAACCAAAGATGCCTCCACAATCTTCAATGCCTAAGAAATTGTAAACATTTTACCAAAATGTCATTAAAAGCCATTGTCACAAAAGTAAATCCCTATTAAAATCCACAAATTTTTTTTCCCCTAGACAATTAAAGTAAAACTAAAACCTCTGACCTTGTTGGGATGAACAATTCCATTCGACTCTTGAAGATCTATTAAATCTTTAACAAATGAAAATATGAAAGCAAAAAGCAGCCTAAGGAGAAATTAATATCCAAGCAAGCTGTTAAAGGGCCATATTTCAGGGTAACTCCACTATCTGCCATGTTTTGTTGGAGAAAACACGCCATAAAGGAGAAATTAATATGCAACCAAATAGCTGTGAAAGTGTCGTATTTCAGGGTAACTCCACTGTGCCATATTCTGTTCGACAAGAAAAATTGCACATTCTTCGAGAGGAGAGCTTACAAATTGCTGGAGAAAATTGTTAAACGTTTACACAGAATTTCTCCTGCCTCCAATACCCTGCCGACCACATTCTTCCATAGAAACCTCCAAGCTGTTATGCTCGAGAAAATGAAGGGAACCACGATGCTTTTATTTTTTTTTATTTTTTTCTTATACTAAAAACTTTGGATGGAGGAGATTGAATTGACCGTATTGCATTGCTTTTAGGGATTTTCTCACCCTTGATTTATTTATTTAGCTTTTCATTCTCAAATAGGACACGCCTTTGGCGTAAAAATAATTTCAATTGAACGAAACAAAATTACGTAAGAGATGAGCCAATAAACCCTAAAAAGAAATTTTATGAATAAAATAATAATATGTAAATTTGCATCAGAAACTTGAAATAATATAATTTTATGAGTTTGGGATAATTCTTTTGTCTTTATCAATAAAGTTGTTGTCGGTGACCTTTGCTTTTATTAGGGGAGAGAGCCCAATAGTCATGCGGGGTCCAATAGTCGCGCACTCAATCATAAATATAATACCCAATAGTCGTTTATATAATGTCCAATAGTTGTGATTTGACTACCCATAATTAAACAAAATGTATGATTTTGATCTAAAAAGCAACCAATCATGTGATACCACATCAGCGCTCAACTACTCATGATGTAATGCATGAGAATTGGTCTCACTATTTTTTGGGGCCTTTTTGGACACCTTGACAAAAACGCATGCTGATGTGGCATCATATTTGATGATGTGGCCCTGAAACCTTAGTTATAAGCAGAGAACTTGCCAAGTAAGCTGCTGTAAAAAAATTGGGAGTGATTTGAAATTTTGATGTAGGATAATTAGACGTGCGAAGTTAGGGTGCACGACTACTGGGCCCTCTCCCCTAGTTGAGCCATCTCTATCAATCAAATTATTAGTTTGGACCATACAATTAAATGACCAAATGACAGAATTTGGACCACATTAAATAAATTATATGTGCTTTATCCCATTCTTGTCTCTTATGTGGGACCTTCACACTTTTTACAATACCAATACATATTTCAATCAACCTAATTTTGGTAATCAAATATCTTTTACGGTTTGGATTTGTAAAGTAAAAAATATATATATTTTAATATTGAAGAAAGCAATTGATTATTTTATAAGAATGGAATATTTTTGTAAAGTAAAGCATTTGAAATGATAGGTGTTATTTTTGTTCGAATATGGACATATTTTTGAAGATATTATAAGGATTGTCGGCGAAAATAACCATTCAAAATGTTATGATTTAGGCTCGAATTTTTGAGTATATGAGAAAAACAATCAAATTATCATAACAAAATGGTATTTGATAATATGGTTGAATTATCAAGTGGGTTAAGTTAATGACATAATAAAATGTCATGTGGATCAAGATATAATAATAAAATAAATCTTAATTATGATTGTGATTAATATAATATAAAATAATTGTAAGCTAAGTTAAAATATAATTATTAAGTAAAATATATGTCATAATGATATCACTAAGTCTTAATTGTCATATAGGTAAAGATAGAATTGAAAATAATTGTTAGGATGATATAGTTCAAACCTTTTTCATGAAGTGAACTTAGATAAAGAAAAGTAATTGTCATTATAACATGGTGCAAACTTCAAACATATTTTCAACTTTGAAATTATTGTTGTAATACTCTGGTTAAATTTAGACTAACCAAATGATACATTGGTTAATTTAATTGAGTTCAAGTCCACTTAAATAAGGTGGGATACAAGTCATAAGTGATATCTCCTTTTAAGATAACTTCCAAATTCCAAATGACATTCATGATTTATTGTTACAAAAATATATGCTACATCACAATGACTTCAAAATTGGGTATATCTCATTGTGGTCACATGTAAGTTGTGAGCGAAAACAACAAAATAGACACATCAACACAAATTCATTATGAGTCATTGTTGTGAAACCATATGTTAAAAGAAGATGGCAAATGAGAAAATTTTCAATTTAATAAATAAAGGAATAAGGATTAAAGTTCAAATCTATTTTTTTTCAAAAGTATATAATGTACTAACATCTAAATATCAAATATAAAGAACAATATTATAAAAAATAGAAATGCATAACATGAGAGATATATAGATGGTCAAAGTATTAATATTAGAATATAACAGAGTTGTAATATTATACACCAAAGGACGTGGCATTATGATGTGTACGAGACAACTAATTTACAAGTTGAACATATAGCTCATGCAATGTGATACACATTTTAGAAAATAATTTAAGATGGCAATCAATAAAAATAGTTTATTTTTTTTAAAATATTTAAAAATCTAATCAATACACAAAATGATGATATTAAGCATAGAGTCTAAAACATTTTGATCATATATATAAAATTAATATACATAGTTCCATGTGTTCCTTGTCATCCTAAAGTGTGCCATGATTCTAGTTGTTATTTTAAAAAAAAATTAAGTGACCTAGAACTAGGTAACTTGTGACAACATTTATTTACTTTTTAGTAATTGGAGTTTCTTGAAGGCAACCATTATTTATGAGTAACCTTTACTTTAATGAACCTTATCATGTATGTTGGTGATGATTGTGATGATAATTAATTTTAATGTCACTTAGACCAAATTAGTCATAATGATCATAACTAGAAAAAAATATTTTTAAAAAATCCATAGTTGGTCACTCAACAAGACATATTACAAGAAAAACCAAAAAATATTAGAAAATTAAGATAGATTCACCATACATAAAACATGGATAACTAAAATAAAAATAAAGTATTGAGACTTAGACAACCTAGTTACTCCATAACCTCTAACACCACCCTTAGAGTCCACCACATTCATCTTTGCACCATTAAATTTGTCTTTAGGACCCACTCACCAAAAAAACACGAGAGATAACACTTGTAATCAATTAGGTGAAAGTAATGGACACCATGCAAAAGCTCCATAGCTTAGAATCTTGAACTAGAGACACGCCCACTAAAGTTGATAAAGCGAAGGAACTCATATAACTTCCAAATGCCACTTGGATTGGGTAACATCAAATGCATTAATATTATTTGCAAATCAACCAAATATTTTGGAGCATTTCTAGTTGATGAAAGATGGATAAAATTATTCTTTTTGAAACACTAAGATCTAGACCATTGTATCCAAATTAAAAGAAACCACAAAAAAATAGGTGCCAAAAATGTCTTGTCACAATTAGATGATAAAGAAGAACCCCCTAAGACAATAATAAAATTCTTCACCACTCAAATATAAATAATAGAGTCAAGAATATTATCCTCCAAATTTTAAAATAAATCCTCACAAATGGAGGCATACAAATGAGCTATACCCATACCCCTTAGACCATCAAGCATAAAATGACCCTCACAAGAATAATAAACAAAATATTGATAGTTAAAATTACCTTAAGATGATTTTAAAACACCATCCACCATAGGTATGTATCTAAAGGCTTGCTAGAAACTCAATGTCTTGTGATGAAATTCTACAACTTGTAGAGAAATCCTTGTCCAAGAAGAAAACTTACAACTACAATAAACAAGGAAGGATAATTCACTGAAGATAGGTCAAAATAAAAACCATCGAAATGGTTATAAAAGTCAAGCCATGTTGAATAAAAAACTAGCTCACATAATCCATCTCTTCTTGATAAATCCTACCATGCACCACTATTGAAAAAAGAAAAAATCATCTAGCAAAAAATTCTATAGACAAAATAAAGCTCACAATAAAAAAGCTAGTGAGTAATCATTCATAAAATATTATTGGAAAATGATCAGTAGTACAATAATAATGTTTATATTATTTTTCTATTTTTTAATAAGAGAAAAAAAAAATTCCTAAGATGAAAAAGGACCTACATCCTTCTTCAACCTAGATATAGATCTCTAGCTAGTAAAGCTTTGTGTCCCTCCAAAAAGTCTTATCTATCACTAGAAAGAGACCTGAAAGGATCTTGGTTGACTGTAGATATCATTCAAAAAAATATTAGCCAATCTATTACATTCATGAAAATAATAAGTAAAAAGAATATCCTCAAAGGAATTACACAAGGGAAGGGCTTCACTCGACAAAATCTATAACTTACAACTCATACAAGAAAAATTACACAAGACCTAAATAAAAATCATTGATTCCCATTCCAAAATTAATTTCCTACACTCTATCTCTAATTCCAAAGCTGTGCCTTCAATAAAAACAACCCATTTTTGCCTCATTATTAGATTTGGTTACATATGAAAAGGAACCAGCTTTCAAAAACCTACCAAAGTCATACTAAAGGACCACACATGACTTGGTAAATCTATGTTTCCTTTATATTGTAAGATTTTAGGTATGGAGATAACCAACCAAGACCAAGGAGCTTCAATGAAAGCACAAAAGAGAAGGTCCTCAAAATGAGAAAAAGACTATTCTATCAAGGTACAAATATACAAATGATGTTACATGATATTGATTATTTATAATCTAGTATATGAGGTGGGTATAATAGGATACATCACCAAGAGATGTGAATGTATCGCCAATTTAAAATAAAAAAGATATGATCACATGTGATAGTACACAATTCCACCAAACAAGGAAAGTATATATCATGTATGTGCACTTGCAACTACCTAATTAGATAAATATTAAAGCACACTTATTCTATATTCATTTCATATATCCCTTATACATGCATAGGGACCATAAGATAGGTTTTCTTATATATTCATGTCATATATATCCCTTATACAATGCAAATTATTTACCACAACCATAGATACACAATCACATATGCTTTGGTAGAATCTATTATAATACTACTCTCTATATTCTTTCTTTATTATTACATATGTATATGCTCTTCTTCTCCTTTTTCCTCCTCTTCTTGTGTTGAGGATGGAAGCTTATATGACCTTCTATTAGTGTGGAACTTGTCCTTTTGTATGTATTTTTGTCCTCCCATCTTCAAAAATATATTGCATGATGATTACTACTATAATAGTTTTCAAATAATCTTAGTAGTCTATTTTATTTCCAGTTCCTAATACACCAACATTCCATTGGATGTAAGTAATTACCACTACCAAAAACTAGTGAGGGAGCACAAGTGATAATGATTAGATTGTTGACCCTCTCCCTCCTCTCCTAGTATTATTAGGGCTTGGGAGGATGAGGGTTTTAAGGACCTCCACCAATAGGGAGAGTGGTTCACTACACTTACTTCTTAACCTCCTCATCCAATAAAATCTCTCGAGTCAAGTGAATTCTTAAATAAGATTTTTCTTTTCTAATTTCTCTCACAATTTTCATACCTCTTTTCTAACTTTTTTTTTCAAGCAAGTAGAAGGTAGAATACAATTTTTGATTATTAAATTCTACTAATTTTGCTAATTTATAGGTGAAACATGTTCTTGATACATAGGTCAACCAAGAATAATGAGAAGTTGAGATGGGGTTAATAGAAAAGTATGGAATGTCATAGAGATAAATCTCTCAAGTAAAAAACATGGATGTTGGGAGGACCAAACACGATTAGGGATCACATTGGTTTTGAATTCCTTGCTTGTCTTATAGGTAGACAAAGATTAAAATCCAAATAAGAATGAAAAAATATCCCAATGTACACTCACGAGTGGTAGCTTCATATATTCAATTTAACTATGCTAGATTCACTTGATGCCAATATAATACCTCATGTGGGGTTGAACTCCTTTACCATATGTGATGAAAGTATCTTACACTAGGTTAAAATTGGAAGTTGGAAGCATGATTGAGGCAAAAGATAAGTCATGTTGTAAAAATTGCCAATTGATAACCTTGACACATGACCTTTCCATCCAAAGGGGTTTATTCAAATTTCATCAAGAAATCTAGACTTCAATCCATCAAGAAAGGCTCTTCGACATGATGAGTCATTAATTAGTTTTAAACCTAAGACTAGTTCTATGTGCCTCCTTGACATAAATAGAAGTTTAAATTAATCAAATCTACATGATTATCATTAAGACCCAACAATAAGTTGATGAGTCATGATGAAATCTAGACTTCAATCCATCAAAAAAGGCTCTAAGTTGTGCATCAAGGAATCTAGACTTCAATCCATCAACAAAGGCTCTTCGACATGACGAGTCATTAATTAGTTTTAAACCTAAGACTTGTTCTATGTGCCTCCTTGGCATAAATAGAAGTTTAAATTAATCAAACCTACATGATTATCATTAAGACCCAATAATAAGTTGAAGATGATTTACTATTTTGGAATTAGGTTTCTCAAAGGTTATCAATATTATCTAGACTTTATGCCATATTTAAACAAATTGAATTGTTGTGTCAACTCCATATGCCAATCAATGAAAAAGAGGGCATAGGAGAAATAAAATCACTTGATATAAACTTGAATCTAGTTAAACTAAAACGTGTCTTTTAAATTATACAACCTTAGCGATTTCTAAAAAAATCAGCAAGGTTTTAACCTAGATTTAATTGAGGGTTGGAAATAATTTTAAGTTGAATAATAGGTTAGGCATTTTGTTGACTACTTCAAACTAAAAATGAAAAATTAATGGCTGATAGTCTATTATGGACCAAGATGATGACACTTAGCATCATCTCTTTCAATAAAAAATTAGATGCAACCCCATTCTATTTAACAAAGTTGCTATAAAATTTCATACTTTGAATCCTTATAAAATATGGTAGTTAATCACCCAACAAAAATAAATATCATATAACAAATACTCCCTACCATTGAAAATACTAGAAAGAATAATAGATATTAATAATTAACCATATTAATTATCAAGAATGGGAAGAAACAAAACCATTAATTTGAGAGAGCAACTACTCCCTACCATTGCAAAATGCTTAAAAATAAAAATAATGATAGATATTAATAATTAACCATATTAATTAATTAACAAGAAACAAAACCATTTTCAAATTGAAGAGTAATCTTAATCAATCCCACTCTTAACTCGTCCAATATTAATGAACATGCGTAAACTTCAATTTTACTTTGAGAAAACATTGCTTTCGTAGATATTTTTTCAGGCTGAAGTTGAAGCATCGGCTTATGCCGTAAAAAGTTTTTGCTTTTTATCAACGAGTTTCATGTTCCATCTAAAGTTCACGTGAATTTTAAGACAAAGTTTTGGTTTTTATGAATGAGTTTCATGCTTATCTGAATTCACATTAATTGGTACAGTGACCATACTCTGCATCCGGTAGAATTCTTTGTCAAGAAGTTGCTGTCAATTCTAAACTTTGTCCAGACAAAGCAGGCCCCATCTAAAAAAGAATACAGCCAGTCTCTGTATCCGGTACAAAAATTTATCAGCACGCCCTTTTGATTTGCACGGTTCTGGATAATTCAGACGACCCATACTAGTGGAGCCGTTAACTTCAAAAATTCGATACAAAATATTTTCACAATAAGACAGTCTTTTCAAAGTCATAACAGTTTATAACATATTAGTTACCTAATTTTGTCTTTTGTTTTTATAACAATATAAATACTGTATATTATTTTTAAATTCTTTTTAAAAAAATATTATATTGTAATTGGTCTATAGGGTGTAGAACAATTATTAACTGAGAAAGAAATTATTAATATCTGAAGTTTCTTAGAGTGCCAGAATTTATTAATCCAACTTATCTAACAATTAACTTAAATAAATACGAGTTAACCCAAAAAGATTTATTGAAAGAAAATTATAAATAGACCTTAGTATAAAACTTAGAGAGCTGAGAATAAGAAAAATTTGGAACCCAGCAAGAAAATTTTGATCCAAAAATAGAAAGAGCTTGATTATCTTAGGTCAAGATGTGAAGATAAATATTCAAAGAGATGATGATCATCTAATTGGATAATGCATTTCTCTGAGCATATGATTCCTACAATGGAACTTCTGGGGTCAATCCCATCAACTCTAGGAAAATTCACTGCCAACAAATTCACCTCTAACAATTCATTGTCAACAATTCGTCGCCATGACAAAATCACCTCCAACAATTCATGTGTAATTCATCTCCATGACAAATTCATCTCGTGGAAAATCCCACCCACAATTCATATCATATTTCTGGTGGTGAATTTTCGATAACATGAATTATCATGTTGATAAATGTTGAAGGTTGAAAATTGCAGTTGCCAATAAATTTGGCTGAAAATGATCCCACCATAGACAAAATCGAGCCACGAAGGATATCAGTCCTCCCAAGCCCAAATTTTACCACTAAGTACCCAATGACAGTCGCACCATGATTATTCCCTTCAATTGGAATGGCTCAGAATTTAAATCTGACATGGGAAAAGTGAGTGACAGGAAGTGACGAAGGGATAGTTATATACACAGTCCAATTTATTTCTGTCCAAAATCAGACAACTGAGAAGGTGGGCCTTTCTCCATTGACTATAACCAACTACACTATCTTCCTTGAGTTAAATCAAAGAAATAGACTTATCTCCTGTAAAGCAAATGCTTTAACTATTTTCCTTGACCTAAATAAAAGAAATAGACTTATCTACAGTAAGGGAAACACTTGACTATAAAGAGACTTATCCACTGTCAAGTAAAGACTTTCTTCAACTATAAGTCTAAATCTACAAAATCAAAGAAAGAGAGTTAGCTGCTTTAAAGATTTTCATAAACTGTGAGTCAATCTTCATATTTCAATCTTCAAATCAAAGAAAGAGACTTATCTTTCTTAACCCAAAACTAAATTCCATTTCTTATGAGCTAAATCAGAAAAGTAAATTCTTTCTGGAAATTTAAATTCAAAAGTACTTTCTAGTAAGTGTAATTTTAAACTATATTTCTAATCCTTTATATGATATCTTAATAAACTATATTAATTTTATATGATATCTTAATAAAGCATTATTCACATATTCTATTCATTCCTCCAAATCAACCATATTTCACCACAGTTAGATTTCGAAGTTAAAGTTTTAAAAAAATAGTATGTTCCATTTTTCATTATTATTAGGTTATTAAAATTAACAGTTCAGAAAATTTAATATATTGTGTAAATTATACTAAATAAATAGTTATTAATAATTTTTATTTTTTTATGTAAATTCAATTTATAATTGTAATTGAAAAATTCTTATTTTTTATTATTATTTTATTGAGTGACATTTTATTACAACACACAATTTTTTTTTCATAATTTATTTGAAATTGATTATTAACTCTAATATCTAGTGTATAATTTTTTTTTTATATTTTATATTTTTATTAATCTTTTGGCTACTATTAACACTAATTTCATATCTATAATTTATCTTAATGCATTTCTATTTGCACATTATCAACATTAATTTTTTCATTAAAACAAGAACATCCATGTAGAGTGTAGTGCAATTATATATATATTTCAACTATAAATTATTGTTTTTCCTAGTGCCTTGAATAGGTAATTTTTTTTACGATATAGACTTGTGTTGACTACACAATAAAAAAAACATAAAATAATTATATTATACTTTTTGGAAAGCTAACTTTGAGAGGTACATGCCTATAAATTTTGTCTATGGATGAATTTGTTTGATCCCCAAAGAAGTGAGTTAGATCGAATTTTTTGTTAGCATTTTATATAAGAGTGTAGACTACATTAGATACTCTACAATAGGAGGGAGAGATGGGTTTAATCTAAGCCTACAAGTTTCAATCTAAGGGGCTTAGATATATCCCATAGGCTTAGATCAAATTCACCCTCCTTAGGTCAAACCTCCTTGCATTTTTTAATAAAGATACAATTTTATAAGATTTGGCTATGGAGATATCCAACCAAGATCAAGGACCTTAAATGAAAGCATAAATAGAAAAACAAGAGAGAATAATACCAATATATTAAAGGATACAAATATATAAACGATATTATTTACAAGAGCACATGAGGCAGGTATATATACCATATACCACCAAGAGATGTGTATGCACATCCAATGTGGGATAATGAGATGTACTCACATGTGGATAAGTACAAAAATTTGAGGGCCAAAAAATGACCAAATTTTATTATTATTTAAAATGCACTCACATTTTGAATACCATAATATGTGCATGTATCCATTAAAGCTCATCCACATTTTTTGAAAGGAAATTTATAATAATATATTGTTCCCACATAACACTAAGTGAAAAAATGCAAATAGGTATTTAGAATCCAAATTGTAAAAGAATAGAAAAACATATTGATGCAGGAGCATCCAGGTACATGCACAATCCTACTTCAACCAAAAAGATTTTTAGTTAAATTTTTAGTTTTGGCTTGTTTGCTTCTCTTTTGACAGGAAAATGCGGATGCAGCGTTGGCATAGACATTCAATGAGAAAATATCCAGTCACATTTGAATACACTGACACCGGCTAAGTTTTAAGTTCAAGAGAATCATTGAAAAAGGATGTTGCTCGATTCCATCATTGTCACCATGTCACCAAGTACTGGATTCCCATGCTGATGGTAGCAAAATTTTCCTTTCATGAACTTGCACTCAAGGATGAATAATTAAAAAATAGTTTAAAATACAAATAAGTTATTCTATTCCCATGTTTTCACCATTCTATTGCAAAATGTTGATAAAATCTCTTGTAACATGTAAAGTCATTAAGGATTTGGAAAGACAAAATGCCAGGAAAGAAAGACAAAAGGGTGAAAAAGGGTGCAGTCGGGAAGTTCAACATGATTTTGTAGAGGGAGGAATGGGAAGTTGAAGGGGCAAGCCACACCCACCTTTGCAAATTAATAAAATTTATTTAACAACAAAATGAGTAGAGAGGAGAGGGCACAGGGAGAAGAGCCAAGAGGACATTGCAAGAAGAGATAGAGGGGCTATATTAGTAAAGAATTTGTAAATTGTATGCTATTTAATTCTACCATAGTAATGGAGGAAAGTCACAATAGTTTGAGGAATGCACAAAATTATTTGTAATGATCATGAGATGTAGTGATCAATGGAAATTGCAAGCAAAAGAAACAGGTTGTGTCTTATGTGAATAAGGGAATATGAATAGACACATAAAACAAGGCAACACATTTGTGAAGAGATCGACTAAGGAAAAAGAGGAACAATGATGGAGTTTATCAAGGGGTGAATCGACCTATGTAATTTGTGGTCAATGAAGACTAAATTGCAATAAAATATAGAGTATTGGAAGCAAAGGCTATGGGTGAGTAGGCACCCTATGAGTAGCAAGATAGGTCGAGGCATATGAATAGAGGGTTTTAACTACAATAAAAATAATATAAATTGCATCGTGAGTCAGATCATTAGAGAGAGAAGGTGTAGATTGTGAAGGATAAGATAGAAAAATGGAATTGTATGAGAGGCCATTCAATGGCAAGAGAGCATTTTTTTTTTGTATTGCAAATTTATTTAAAATTGAGTTGAATTAATAAGGTTTGAGTTTGTTACAATATTTATTTTATTGAATGTTGAATTTAGACATAGTTTTCCTATGAAAATTATTTTGTGTTTGAGTTGGTTGGCAAAGGGGAGGATCCTCTACGCCAATTGGTATCAGAGCAAGCAATCCTAAGCATGGAGATGATCCACTAGGACTTGTGGGTGGAAGTGTGAACAAATCACTATGACGTAGTTCACACCTAGAGGAAAGTGTGTGAAGTGGTTGTGGAGAGCTTGAGAGGGTTGTTGTAGGTAAAGGAGTCTTGAGCAGTGGGGAGCTTGAAGTCGCGAAGGAATTTGTTTGCAAATTGAGTGTGATGACAGATTGCATGAGGTGAAATTGTAGTAGAAGAAGATGGGTTGGGTCGTGAGGAGACCCATGCAAATACTATTTTGGGAGCATTATTGGGAGAAAGTGGAGGACATCTGATACATTTGAAAAGATGGGACAGATAGTTCATGAAGAAGTAGGAAAGATTGAGGTAAGGATTGAGAAATTGGAGAAGAGTGTTGGGAAAAGTGAGAGGAAAGTGGTAAAGAAGAGCGAGGACAACATCTTGAGATGGAAAGAGGAAGAAGTGAGAGCAACCCCTACTGATGCAAATGAAGAAGCTGCAATACAGACATGCCATGAGGAAGGCATGAGGTGATCCCACAATACTAGTTTACAATTTTTGGCCAAACTGGACATTGAACTATTTTTTTAACTAAATCTTCACTTTCAGGCACCTATAGTGTCTAAACTGAGGAATTTGAAGATGATGCAAACTAGTGATTTGTGAAATTTTGTCTGTAGATTCTAAATATATTTTTTTCAAAATTTTTGGAATTAGATTGCACTTCCTTTTCTATCTCCTTCGAAAACTAGTTTTTAACAACAAACACCATTTTTAAAGAGTGACGTTACTAGCTAACACATAACCTTTTTTCTATGAAGGATAAAATTCTATTTTTTAATTTAGATTCATAACTGCGATATCTAGTGCATGGAATTGTTTTCATAGCATTTCATTGAATATTTTTTTCTTAATTAAGTTTTAAATTCAACCTAGTTACAATTGGCTAAAACATAACTTTTTTTGTATGTATCGAAATTCAATTTTTTTTGTTGGATCAAGGACATCAATATCTAGTGCACTGATATTTTTCAAACTTTTTTTGATAATATGCTATTTTTCCACATGTGCAAAACAAATAGCTTGATTTTTGGTGAAAAACCTACATTCACAAGAAATAAAAAATAAAATAATAATCAAATTAAATATATTTAAAATTATAATTTTTGGGAAGCTTATAATAATTATTATATAGTTACAAATTTTTTTTTTTAAATGAATTCATTTGATCCCCCAAAAGGTAAATCAAAACTGGTTTTTTATCAACATTTTGATAGGTGTAAAGGAGACTCTATTATAGGTATGGTTTAAAACTAGCAGGGTCTATCCAAGGGGGTTTGATCAAACTCTCTTCAATTAGAATCCTTTAAATAGAAATTTTCAAGGCTTAAATCATTGTATTTTCTAAAAATATGTGATTTCAACAAAAAATAGAATGTCTCAAAAAGTGTAAACCACTATTGTGGGATCACCCCATGAAGAGAGAAGAAGAAAGGATTGAGGTAAGTAGCAAAAAGGTCATAGCGAATGTTGAAGGTGAATCAAATTTGTTTGCACAACTATTAGCAATTGAGGAAGAATGGATGTTGAAGCTTGTTGGTGCAACGAAGAGGGAAGAGCAAAAAGTTATAGCTGATGAGGATTTGGAAAATATCACAGTGAAATTCAATGTTACAACTACGAATGAAGACAAGGTAAATCAATTTTATGATGTTACTTTGGTTTTAGTTGAAATGATAGACAGTGATATGGATAGAAGTCAAGAGCATGTTGTAAATGTTGTGTATTTTCTAGTAGAGATTGTGGTGGATATTGCAAGATTTTGGTGGAGGTGGGTTTGAACCCACACAGGAGGAGAAGAGAGTGCAAAGTATTTTGGAGAGGAGGTTGGGCTATGGTGGACATGAGTCCATGAGGAGGAAAAGGAGGAAGATGTAGTGTTGCTAGAGAGAGGTGGTGCATGTTCCAACACGATGTTGGAAAAAGTAGAAGAAAGATTGATATTGAGTACTTGGACATCAAAGGAGTTTGTTGCAGGTTGCATTCAACCTAGAAGAATAGTGCAACTACTTAACTCCACCATTGTGAGCCTATTCTCACAATCTTTCTACTTGGCATGTTTGATGTAGGAGCACCTGGGTACAAGCGCAATCCTGTGTCAACTAAAAAGATTTGTAGTTTAGTTTTTCAGTTATGGCTTGTTTGGTTCTCTTTTGGAAGGAAAACACAGATGCAACTTTGGAAAAGAAATTCAATGAGAAAATATCCAGTCACATTTGAATACACTGGCACCATCTAAGTTTTAAGTTTGGAAGAATAATTGAAAAAGGATGTTGCTTGATTCCATCATTGTTACCATGTCACCAAGTACTGGATTCCCATGCTGATGGTAGCAGAATTTTCCTTTGATTTTCATGAACTTGCACTCAAGGATTGAATACTTTAAAATAGTTAAAAATAAAAAATAAATTATTCTATTCCCATGTATTCACCATTCTATTGTAAAATGTTGGTAAAATATCTTGTAACATGTAAAGTCATTAAGGAACTGGAAAGACAAAACACTAGGAAAGAAAGACTAAAGGGCATAGTCGGGAAGTTCAATATGATTTCGTAGAGGGAGGAATGAGAATTTAAAGGGGAAGGCCACTCCCACCTTTGTAGATTAGAAAAAGTTAAAACAATAAAATGAGTAGAGAGAAGAGGGTGCAGAGAGAAGATCCAGAAGTATAATGCAAGAAGAGATAGTGGGGCTGCATGAGTAAAGAACTTGTAAATTGGATGCTATTAAAGTCTGCAATATGAATGGAGGAAATTTGCAATAGTTTTAGGAATGCACTGTAGAGTTGTTTTAATGATCACATGATGTAGTGATCGGTGGAAATTTCAAGAAAAAGAAATAGGCTACGTCTTATGTGAATAAGGGAATATGAATAGACACATAAAATAAAGCAACACATTTGTGAAGAGATTGGCTAAAGAAAAGCAGAACACTAATGGATTTTATCAAGGGGTGAATTGACCTGGATGTAATGTGGTCGATGAAGAATAAATTGCAATAAAATATAGAGTATTGGGAGAAAAGGCTGTGTGGGAGTAGGAAGCCAATGCACAACAAGAAAGGTCGAGGCACATGAATAGAGAGGGGAACTAAAATAAAATATATATAAATTGCATCGCGAGTCATCACCAGAGAGAGGTGTAGATTGTGAAGGATAAGATAGCAAACTAAAATGGCATGAGAGGCCATTGAATTCCAAGAGAGTATTTTTTTGTATTGCAGATGTATTTGAAATCAAGAGTTGAATTTTAATAAGGTCTGAGTTTGTTGCATAATTTTTATTTTATTGAATGTTGAGTTTGAGCAAAGTTTTCCTATGAATAAATTGTTTTATGTTTAAGTTGGTTGGAAGAGGGGAGGACCCTTTGCTTCACATACCATCAAGATGAAAATAGATGTACCATGGAAAAATTCTCATGAGAAAAAATATAGTCTCTAAAAGTACTCACACACTCAATGTATTATCTTATGAACAAATATTAAAATACACTTACAATGTCTCCATGCTAGGTTTGTGAAATATCAAGCTCTCTAATTTCCCTCCATGTGAACAATAAAATGAGAATCATGTAACCACACATCCCAATCCATTCTTTCTTTCTTCACATATAAAACCCACAAGAGATGCTCAATCAACCTCAACCAAGAAACCAAAGGTTATGAAAACTAACCTCAAAAATTATTCATGTACTTGCTTTTATAGAAATAAGCTTGAATAAAACCACCAAGTGGTATTACATAAACCATGTGTCTCAAAACTACAAACTTTAAAAACCATGTCCTCATCATTTAATTTTTGGTACTATTTTTTTCTTACTAATACTAAGTTTTCTTAATATTAAATATTTTCCTAAAGACCAACCAAAATTAAATATTTATTCCAATGTTACATACAACATAAAAAGTATCTTCAAGAATTTATAACCCATGTGATGTATGTATCCTTAGATTTTCTAGATGGGGCGGGTGCAAAAAAATGGGTAGCCAATTTGTGGCCAAATTTTTAAAAATGTTTTGAAAGCTCATAACGCGAGCGTGTTATAATGCACTCACATTATGGCTTGGTGTGCCGAGCTTGAGGCTCAGCCACAAAAATCCCATAATGCGAGCACGTTATAACGTGATTGTGTTATGAGCGATTAAAAGAAAATAAAAGAAATTGAAATCATTCTCGTTTGTGATTGTGTTTTTTTCTGCTCATAGCCAAAACCCCTCATTTCTGCGCTTGTGTTTTGGGAGGAGCCATTTTGAAAGATTCTTCATCAAACTATTGTTTTTTCATTGCCAGTATGCCACCACATCGATGAGGAGGTGTGAGAGGTAAGGATTGTTTGTTTTTTGTTTTGAATTTGTTAGTTTTAGGTTGTTTTTCATATTTATTTTTTGAATTTGTAGGAGATGTTAATCAACCTATAAACCCTCCTCAAAATCCTCAACAAGCACAACAACAACAAAAGGAACAAAATCCTCAACAAGCATAGTAAGAACAACAACAACAAAATCCTCAAGTTAATTAACCACAACAACGATCTCCTCCACCAATCCCTCAACATCCTCCTGGAACTCAACAAAACTTAATGAGTGAAATTGAGAACAATAAAAAAATAAATTGAGGATTTAATCAGGAGGTTGAACGATCCAAATGGTTCAACCGTGGAAAAAATGACCCTAGAAACTTCACTCAAAGAAATGTTAAAACATGTAGATTCAATCAACAAAAAATTAACTAGTTGGGAAGATAGGAGGCAGGGGGGCTAAGGCTTATTACTAGGATAAATTATCATATTATAAGACATAAAAGATTTAAAAATTAAAAAAATTGATTTGTGCTCATTATTCACTTACCCATGCACAAATGCTTGCAAATCTTACCCTCAATGCAAAGAGGTTTCCTATTCATTGGTGCCACCACGAACAAATTAGGAACTTTTTTTGGGATAGGTGGTACGTGGTTTTTGATTACCCACCATGTAACAATCGTGAAGTCCCATAATATTTCCTTAGGAAACTATATTGTGAGTTCATCTTGAATGAAATCCCAAATTATTTTGATATGAGGGACTTCTAGGGGAGAGGTGGGGGGTCGGCTCAAGATAGACCCGGTGCACAACAGGATCCTATGCGGTAAGGGAGACGACCTCTCGCTAGGCCGCCTCATGAGCACATCATTATCCCATCCCTTATGTCATGAAGGAGAATGCCAACGTAGAGAATTTTTAGGCCATCATCTCTTTGATCCAAAGTGTCATCCAACATGCCAGTCCTATTCTATAGCGCCATCCAGGGGAGTAGATTCGAGTGGTGGGCTTCGATCCCATTTGTGTTAATCTTGTGGGCTGACTTGTTCATATGAACCCACCAACACTTAGGAGGCTGCTACATAGGATCTGTCTGCAGCTATGGAGATGGTGAGGGAAGCTAACATTTTGCATGAGGCCTATGGAATTGATACTTAGGTAAAAGTTAGCATGTTCATTGAATTTAATTTATTAAATTTTGATTTTGAAATCTAAGATTAACTAATTTAGTTTTATGATTTTAATAAAATTGCAGGGTCATAGTGTTGATACTAGATACACTGGCCCTACACCTACTTATTTCTCCATTACACCTATCATTGAGGTATGTAACTAGTAAACAATTATAAATTTATTACATGTTAATAACATTGTTTTATGAATGGCATTTTAATATGCGATTTTGGATGTTGAATAGGCTAATATTGGAGGTTTTGAGGGAACACCTCCCAATGCCAATGGATTTACTCAAATCTACACACAGGTAATAGAATAAAGAGTTTAACTAATGAATTGTACTTAATAGATTTGTGTAGTTTATATTCATATTGTTGATTACATTGCATTGCACATCTTTCAAACTCAAAGCATTACTTCACATTCCATAACTAATAACTAGATGTTGATAGATGACAAAATTTCAACTACAATATAGTTGTTTAGAAAGTTAACATAAGTAGTGATGCAATTACTTCACATAGCATAAGTAATAAGTAGGACTAGCTTCCAATTACATTTGCTTGTCATGGCATTCCATGAGACCAATTTTTATCAAGGCATCTTCTCAAACAGTTCACTGCCTTGTCTATGCTATGGATGCTTAGAAGAAATATATGAAAGAGTAATAGTAATCAATAGCATAGACAAGGCAATGAGTTGTTTGAAAAAATGCCTCAAAGAAATGTGGTCTCATAGTGATGTCCATCACCATGAGACCCAATTTTTGTGAGGAACTTTTTCAAATAGCTCACCACCTTTTCTATGCTACCACATTTTCCATACATGTCTACCAAAGCATTTTATCAAACAATTCATTTCCTCGTTGCTATGGCTAAAAGCTTAAAAAGGTGCTTTCCAAAAAACTATGGATGCTTGGAAAAAATCTATCAAAGTATAATAGTAAGCAATAGCATAGACAAGGCAATGAGTAGTTTGAAAAAATGCCTTGAAGAAATGTGGTCTCATGGTGATGGAATGCCATTCCATCACCATGAGACCACATTTCTTTGAGGCATTTCTTCAAACAACTCACCAACTTTTATATGATACCACATTCTCCATACATGTGTACAAAAGCATTTTATCAAACTACTCACTTCCTTGCTGCTATGGATAAAAGTCTAAAATAGGTGCTTTCCAACAAACTATGGATGCTTGGAAAATTTTCTATCAAAGCATAATAGTAAGCAATATCATAGTCAAGAAAGTGAGTAGTATGAAAAAATACCTAGAAGAAATGTGGTCTCATGGTGATGGAATGTCATTCCATCACCACAAGACCACATTTCTCTAAGGCATTTTTTAAAACAACTCACTGTTTGAAGAATAGGAACCAACCCATTAGCCAAAATTCCCCTCCAAATTATTTTCAAGGTCCTCATCCTCAATTTACCAATCCATGGAACCTTCCACCCTTTATTCCACTTGTTCATGTCCCCACTCCTCCATCTTCATTTCATGATCTCCCTCCATCTCATAGCCAAGGCCACACTATACCATCCACCCCATCCCAACATAATACCATAGAGAAGGCAATGAACTATTTGAAAAAATGTCTAAAAGAAATGCAGTCTTATGGTGATGAAATGCCATGACTTGATTTTGTTTGTAATGGAATTCCATCACCATGAGACCCCATTTCTTTGAGGCATTTTTTCAAATAGTTCACTACCTTCTCTATGCCACCACAATTATTGTACATATCTATGAAAGCATTTTATCAAATGGTTCATCGACTTGCTGCTATGGGTAAAATCCTAAAAACACGTGCTTTCGAACAAGATATGGATAGTGAAAATAATAAGCATGATAGTTAGAAATATATAGTTTAATAAGTACTCAAAATTTTGTTCATTATCTCATACATTATAAGTCATGACATGGATCGCTATTGTAGTTTTCATGATTGAATAATTTGTTGTTTTATTTTCAGATGTTGCAAGTGGAAACACTTCCAAATGTTTAGAGGGAAATGGAGATCGATGTTTCATTTGGTATAGAATCCTCGATGGCTCTGATAGGGTAGGTATGAGGAAAATTACTAAATTTCAATTTACATTCGTTGTTATAAATGTTAGTGAAAAATCAAACCATTCTTGATTCATAGTTTAATTTCCATTTGGATGGTTTATATAGGGCTTCAACACACCTCAACATGGGCATTTGAATATTTCCCTCGTCGAGAGTGATCATTAGATGGTGGTAAGTGATTATTTTGTTAAATATATCATTTTTTTTAATGTAATATCTATATATTAATGTCTTTACTTCTTATTATAATAGATAAGACTTGACCAAGAACTAAACCCTAGGAGGAGCACTCTTCGACAATAGCATAAATGAGTGACAAATGTATCACCATCTGATCAATAAACAAATGGCAGGAGTTTATTTTGAGAGCATGGAGAGCAATGACTTTTGATTCCAAAGCCCTTTGTTGTATGCCTATATGGCATTTTTGTACATATTTTGTATTGGATATATTTGATATTATATGCCTATATGGCATTCTCGTAATCCTATATGGCTATTTTGTACCTATATTTTATACTTATATTGACATATATTGATGTATGCCTACATGGATATTTGGTTAATACAAATCTTTTTTATTGATAGTGTCCATATTTACATTATAAATCTATGGTTCAATAGATATGAGTTATGTGTATTCAAGTGTATACTTTACAACTTACGTGTATACTTTGGGACTTACGTACATATTCCAATGTATACTTTGCGACTTACATGTTTTCATGCGTATACCTTGCATTCATGCATATACTTTGTATTAATTTGCGTATACTATGTATTCGTGTGTATACTTCAAGGCTTACGTGTTTTTGAGTACTTGTGCTTACCTTATTCACATGTACATACTTGACTTATTCACATGTATACTTATTAATTGGTTAGCCCTAGCATTGATCAATTTTGTCCTTCATGGTTTGTCTTGAATATTAATTGATTGATGCTAAAGAACTTTATTAGTCGATGCTAAACAACTTCAATATTTCTAAGAATACTAGTAGAGTTACAAATTCCAAAATTGCACAAATTGAAAAGAATAGATTAACTGTAAATAAACACACTGATTATTAACTTGATAATTGATTAAGAATGAGTATAAAATATATCAAGAGATTGGCCTTCTAGAATGAATTGTTATGTTCTTGATTCATCACCATATAAACACGTCAAAATATTTATATGTCAACTTTTTGCAATATTATTTCTTGCATAGGAAATGGACTTGGGAGAAAGCAAGTTATAATTTATAATACAAATAAGAAATGGAATCAGTGGTGGAAACTTTATTTATCACCCCAACTAATAAATGTACGTGATAGCATCACTTGTTTCTCTTAGACTCCAATTTTCAAGCATAGCAAATCATTTCAAATGAAAATGACAAAATGCTTCACAACCAAAGTTGTTAATTGAGGAAAATAATTTTTTTTTGAAGTTCCACCATTGTACTCATTCACAATTGTTTGTATATTGTTGTAATGGAAAGGAGGATAATTGTGTTGGGTGAAAATTTTGTATACCTGGAAATCATACAAAATTGTGTTTTCAACCATAGTGTGTGAGTATGATACTCTCCTAATGTAGGGAAGGCTCCCCCTTTTCTATTAACTAGTTTAGACTAATATGGGTGGGACAACAACCTTTCCTCTTTCTTTAGGAAAGATTATATTCTTTTCTCCTCTCAGAAAAGTAACAATAACCTTTAAACTATTACAACAGCTTGAAATGTAAATGAGAGAGGGAATGAAGTTTCTTGAAAGCAAAAAGACTTCTGTCACCTCCTCCGGGATGAGAAAACAAGCTCCAAGCATAAATTCTTGAGTATTTGAAATCTTATCTACCCTTTTAGAATGATAATCTAAGAACAAAGCACAATATATTTCAGCCCTAAGTCTAAAAATGCAGTGCACTTACGAATCACTTTATATGGAAATCACTATAAGCACAAAGACTTGTGACTCTTTCTAACTCCTAATCACAAATCAAACTAATTTTATCTTTCAAACTTGTAGCACAAAGTCTACAAGAAATCATATTAAAATCTTTTCACAAAAGCTCCATAATATCACAAGAAAAAAGAAAAAAAGAAAAAAAAAACTTAGAATAATGCACCACTCTGACATAAGAACATAGTAATAACATGCAATAAGATTCAACACAAAGTCTAAAATCTTATATGCCTTCTTTGTATTGCTTAGAAATCAAGTTTACATATGTATAAAGCACAAAGTCTTTTTGCTATAAATTTTTGCAGAGTTCTCTCTATTGCCAAAAGGATGATAATTACAATAGACCCCCTCAAGTATTTATAGGAGAGAAGCCTTGAGAAAAATGTGGGAGGATCCCAACTAACTTGATAAATTCTCTCAACCACTAACTAACTGCAATTGACTTATTCAACATTACAAGTCCTATTGTATTTTGACTTGTAACGTAATCACATGTAATTACATTTTACAAAACTACAAGTGAAAGGAACACTTGTGATTACAAAATTTTCTTTTAAGTGTAACTTGTTGAAAAAAAAAAACATAAAGATAAATTGTTATGAGACACTTTTATTCCATTTCAGTCCTAGCTTTGAAAGATTGAAATTTGCTAATAATTTCTTGCAACTCATTTGGATCGAGGCCTAGTGTGTTCTTAGCAACCACAATAGACTTAAGGATCACATCAAAATACCTTATTGTTGCTTCTTTGTGTTCTTCATGGACAATTTGCATCTTATCAAGGATCATTCGATGATTAAAAAACTTATGAATTGAATCCATGGTAAATTGTTCTGATTCCAGCTCTTGACGAAGATTTGCTGCTATTTTTGTAGTAATCACATCAGTTGCAAGTAATTCTCCTTCGTGATTTAGAATCCTACAAGATATTTTCTCAAAACTAGAAAGCATGTCCTGTTCAACTTCATCACTCATCTCTAGCATATCCTGAACATCTTGGATGGGGTCTTCAATAACCAATGACTTGTTTGTCATGAGCTCTTCAAATTCTACATATTTTTCTCTACTTGGTATTATTGAATTGTTGCATAGATTTTCTAGCTTGAATTGATCCATCAAACTCATGCCAGATTTCTAAATCTTTTCTATGCGAATCAAGACTTTTCTTGAAAGCTTCCAAAGTTTGATTCATCTTAACCCTTGCTACCCTGACAATACTCAAAATATGTAATGCTTTTTTAATCACTAGTATGTACTTTGATCAATTAGCTGAGCTTCCCAAGAATCAATTGCTTTAGCCTTTTATGCAATCTTCTCCAATTGCTTGACTGATTCTTTAGAGGTAAAAGAAGTTAATGGATTAACTTGTTCTGAAGAGTTTGTTATTTTCTGAATCACCGAGATGAGCTATGAATTCTTCTCTTTAAGCTCACTTTTCTTTGCTAGTAATTCATCATACCTTTGAACCAATGATGCTATTGAATCTATGACATCATGCATAAGACCAAGATGTGTCTATTTTCCAAGTTCAACTTTAGTAAGTCTGTAATCTGATAGCTGCATTTCTTCAGGTGGCTTCTCAGCTAAAGGCTCAGCTATCTTTGCATATCTCATTTTATTTTCATCTATCACCACCCATGAGACCTTCTTTGCTCTCTTTGTAGCCCTGGATTTTGGTTTTGTAATTAGTTTGAAATCAAATATATCAGGAGATATTTCCTACTTTTTCCATTTGGGCGTAATTGAACTCATCCATGAGGGTAATTCTAATGAGTTTACATTAGAGGCAACAACTGTGTTTTTTGAAGAAACTGGCTCTACCTATACCATAGTTGTCACCTAAGGAGAAGTATCAGTTTGAATTGCAATAGGGATTTGTTCAGATGGCTACACATGATTTATTTTTGTTATAAAATTATCAAAATTCAAAGAAGAAGTATCAATCTCAAATAGAGGAATGATGGAAGTGGCCACATAAGAAGAATTATCATCAGAAATTCTCTCCAAATCCTCATGAAAAGTTCCAATAGGAATCTCTATATTAGTATCAACAACTATTCTTGATTCCATAGGATTTATAAATACATATGTATCATTATCCATAGGTATTGTGGGAATGACTGTATGTGTAATGCCCCGTCATAATAACCTAAGGAATGTTGCAATTGTGTATAATAGTGAAATAATTTTTTTTTAAAGTAATAATATTAAGTTAATTAGTTGCATACATTCACTAAGTTACGCGACGTTACACTACTTGAGTTTCCATAGACAACTTTAGTATTTTGCATTGCATATATTTAATTAATCAAAAACTTAAAAATAAACATTGCATATCATTCAAAAATTCTATTCAAGATAACATAAAATACAAACTTGTTTCTTACATTGCATTTGATAAGATATTACAATACTCATTCATCTGATGAGGTAGATCAAATAATAGTTACAATTTACATTTACAAATGTTCACCTCATATACAATTGAGGGATGTTTTACTTGATACAAGTTTTATAATAATGCAATAAAGAAAATACATCTGTATCCAAGTACGAGCTCTCCATCCATGTAGCTCTCGTTGCCATGATCATAAACTGGGGGCCCAACAGAGTAAGGTGCACGTTCCACCCAACCATGTTGTACTCGTAGGTCCACCCCCCGTGCTAGGAGATAGTAATATGGTTACCTAGACATAACCTATTAACCCTAGACACAAGTACATAACTAACTGATGGTTACATTGCTTCCATATTTTAGACAATCGAATGTACTAAGTACACAAGGTTAACTATTATTTTAGGTGGAGTGTCATCACAATATTGCAAAGGTTACCCTGGTGTTTCTTCCTAGGTTCTGGCCCCCAACTTGGGTTACCCTGGTAACCTCTTACGAAACCCGGCCCCATTTGCAAACAATTGTGGAATCGAATGTCTTTTGAAGAAACAAGACATCAATTTTCCATTCCAGGCATTCTCATCTTATACTCAAGACTGTAGTAGCTCAAGATTCCATAAGTGAGGCATAAACATCTTGTTAAAGATTTTAATCTAACTACTGTGTTATTTAGTTATCACTGACTTACTAACTCTCTGTACGTTACCCTGACACCACTTTGTGTGTCGGCCCTCACACAGAGCCACTCCCCTAAACATAACAAAGGTATACTAGTTTTCTTGACTAAGGTAGACAAGCTGCACAAATTTCAATCACATAATAACAAATGACACACAACAGTCATTAAATCTTTTATTCATAAACCAAGTATCAATACCCCATATTCTAACACATGCACAACCCTAGTTAACTCAAGAAATACATTTGAACAATAACATCACCCTTTCTATACAAATCATTCTGGAAGACTTATACATCTAAGACTTTCCCAATTTGCCCAAAAGAAACACGATTAAAGAAAATTAAGAAAAATTAAACGTCTATTATTCGGATTTACTAAATGCAATCATTCAATAAGATTTTCAAGAAATTTTAAAACAAACAACATGATTGTAATTCTTTTCTCATATAATAAAAGAAAATAACATCATTTAATTCTAATTTAACTTTCACAACTTCACATTATCAAAATCTATCAAATTTCCTTTTTCGACCTTTCTGTTATAAAACTAACTGATGTTATTTCTAGCATATATTTATACTCAAAGGAATTTCCTATTTCATACTAAAATAAATGAGAATTTCAAAACCTATTTAAATAAATTAATATATATATATATTACGAATATATATTTATATATATATACATATATATATATAAATATTATTAAAACCAAAAGACCCTAATTCAAAAATCTTATTCGAATAAATTTATACTTCAAAATTTCCATATTCCATTAAAAGTAAAGCAAGAGTTTTTAAACCATTCAATGCTGTGTATTATACATCACTTGGTTGTATGCACAACCCTCCCCGTATGGGGAGGTGGCTGTGAGACAGCCGCGTGCTACCTGTGAGGGCAGTGTCGGCTGCCTCCACAACCGTCACCCCTTATGGGGGCGGCTGTGGGGTAGCCCCGTGGCCCCCATACAAATATTTATATTAAAAACAACTAAAATCACAACGATTTCATTATAGTTTAAGCCTGCGGAATTTAATTCCGTTTTTTTTATAAAAAAAATCCGAAACCCTCAATACGCCTATTCGGCGATTTCAGAATTTTGAAAACAGGAAATAATAACTATGAAATAGTTCGCATGTACGACAATTTTGAAAAATATTAATTTCATAATTAAATTTCATAAGTAAATTTCATAACCATATATATATAAGTAACCAACCAGATTTAAGATATACATGCAATTTTTTTTTAATTTCACAATTTTACAAATCTTGCACAAAATTAAATTCTTACACAGGCAATCTTTTCAAAAAAAGAAACAAATTAAATACATAGGGAAATACCTGTAGCTTGAAGAACTTGGCTATAGTAGAAAGCCTCTGTAGCCTGTAGATTGCAATCTTCCAAGCTTCTCCAAAATACCAAATCCAAAAGAATCTAGAACCAACCACAAAGATCCTCCCACCAAAGGGATCTTCCACAAAAATACAACGAAACAGAGGAAATCACAATTTTCTTTTTAAAAAATAATTTTTAACAGCAAGATATTTTTTCATTTCCCGTGAAGAAAATTGATAACCCTTTTGTATTTCCCAGATCCAAAATAACCTCTGGCAAATTTCCTCAACCAAAAGCAATCAATGCAACTGGCACACTTGTCGAGAAGAAGAAAATATCTTCAACAACTTCTCCGCAATCTTGCCTTTCAAGATTGCATGCATTTTATTTATTTAAAATTTAAAATTTAAAATTTTCAAAATACAAAATTTATTTAATAATTAAAATGCCATTTCCAAATAACATTTAATTTTGAATAAAATATATTCACATAATTTCAAAACAATTTTAATTTAATTAATTAATTGATTTAATTAAATAAATTTAATCTCTAAGATCAAATTATTTAACCAAACAAACTAATTAATTTATTAAATAACATGCAAAACTAATTTCTTTAACATTTAAAAATTAATTTAAATAATAATAAATTAAAGCGTAATAAACTAACATTAAAATTGACAAATTTTTCCTTTCAGACAATTAAATCCAAACAGAAACAAACAAGACAACCAAGACTCAAACTAACTGACAATGTACTGTGACCGGGTTAAAGACTAGACTAGGATGAACCATGCTACTACCTCCCAATCAACATTTCCGTTGAGTCTTGACACGCTCAGACCTGAGTAACCAGGTGGAGTCGGTGTCATGTACCTACAATCCTGCAACCAAACAAATAACATGCATACACATATAATCCATTGTACAGGCACACCGTGCGAAGAAAATCACGGACATCACAGGGCACTCGCAAGCGAGTGATGCGATTCTGTTCTCCACACCAATACATGTCACATCAGATTGACGAATTAAATAATAGTTAGTCCATCATAACATATACATAGCAAAACATGTGAAGGAAACATCTACACTATATCAAAGCATATCAAAAATCAAATATCGCAATACAATGTATCATCATGTCACAAAGTGAATCCACTATTGCTCAAAATCAGTGATCAAAATATCCAAACAAAGTACCATAGTCTAACAGTGTAAAAACATATCAGCAGAAAACATAAACATAAATGGAGGGGTACTACAGTATGCAGAGAATCTGAGACTGTTGAAGGAGGTGATTCTGCTATTTTTTCTTCATAAGTATCATCCTCATTATTCTCAATGTGTATCTACACCTATGATGTTTCTTTCCCTTTTGTTGATACTTTTGATGGAGGAATTACCATTGCTCTGCTAACCCTTAATTTGATTCTTGTGCTAGAAGAAGAAGCACCTTCCTTAGTTTTATCTTTGATTTCAGATCTTTGCCCGACTGGACCAGCCAAATCATTCTCTATATTGTTAGAGTAATAAGTTGTTTTACTTAATTAATTTAATCATATAATTGGTTAATTAATTAAGTCACTTATCACTTTAGTTACTTAAGCTAAACTTAGGCGTAGGCACATTAATAATTATTTATTTATTAATAATTAAGTGTGCACACTAGGGTGTCCCTTTTAGGTTTTACTTTAGGGTTTCTTGATCTCCTTTTATAAGGATTGATCTCATTGTAATTATTAATGGGAGAATATCTGTAGGTTTCATATCTTCTTGAAAGTTTTCTCTTCTGTAGCTTTTTCTTGTTGAAGATAATTACATATATTTGTTTGTAGATCTCTTGCATGGAAGGTGTTTTGTTTGTTGTTTGATCTTGTGGCTCATGGTTTTGTACTTGTTTCATAATTCTAACATGGTATCAAAGTGTGGATTCAACAAACCCCTTCTCAATTTATGAAGTTTTCTTCTTCAACAAGGGTTGCAAGCTTCAGATCTGAATCCTCTTTTATTTTTTTTACAAATTTTAGTGTTGGGAATTTTTTGGTGTATCCAAGGTCAAATCAGACCTCTTCATTTAATCCAAAGCTATCAGAATAGTCAAGATTGACCTTTGTTTCATCAAATTTGGCTTTCGTTTGTCAGATCTATGAGGGTTTGAAGAAAGGGCTTTTGTACCAAATCCAGGGGGTGCTCGATTTTTTGGTGTATTTTGAGTCCAAATAGACCTCACCATTGTGCTCAGAAGGCCCAAAAACCCCTATTACCATATAAAAAATGTCAAAATTTGAGTAGTTGACCTCTGAGGAATTTTTTTTGCCCGTACAACCTTGTTCGCCGTCTACACGTGGATTGAGGTATTTTTTTAAAAATTAATTTTTTTAAAAATTAATTTTTTTTAAATATCACAAAGCCCTCTTTTTGGGCGCATGCAGTTTTTTTAGTCTTAAAAAAAGGTTTTTTAAAAAAATTGGGACAATACCCAAGGGTACCGTCGCCTGCCATTATGGCAGGCGGCGACTTCTTGGGCCCTGCCTCCTGCTATAGTCGGTACTGCATGGGGTACCGCCTTGCCACCTTGGTAGGTTGTGGCCCCCATGTGGGCCTTTGCCCTAATTTTTTTATTAATTTTTTTTAACAAACAAATTAACTTTGTAAATTTTTTTTATATATATTTTCTATAATAAGTCCACATGTGTAAATGCAGTGACAGCCATTTGGCTGTCAAATTTAGTCTCATATTTTTGTTGCGACGGCCATGTGACTGTCAAATTTAATCCACCACTGGTTTTTTCCCCCTTTAGAGTTGTTTTCTTCCAAAGGCCATAACTTGGGCATACAATATCATTTTTTGGCAAACGGGATATCGTTGGAAATTTGGTTCCGTCAAATTTCTAGTGGTGTGGGTCTCATTGCTTTATTTTGCTGCTGGTGCATTCTACAACTTGTTGAAGTCAAAGGAGTTTCTTTTAGTCTAGAGCTCATAACTTTTGACTCGTTTCTCTATTTTTCGCGATCTCAGCGGCGTTGGAACCATCTTTCAAAGCTCTTCAATTCTATCCATGCAACTTTCTAGATGGTTCTTCAGGTACATTTTATTCATATTTTTGTGTTTTCACACTCTGGTGGATTACTTGGATGTTTTAGCTCTTGGAAACTTTTTGTTTGTGTGGGATGACTCGTTGTTGGCTATTATATATGTATTTCTAGCTTTTTATCTTATTTGGACATTGCAGAAATATTTTGCATGTATTTCTCTTTTGTAAACGCATTGAGATAAAGTTCCACACCATTGTACATGTATATTGGGATTCTTGCACATCACTTTGTGCCTTCTTGTACTCACACTATGATATAAAGTGCCATGGGGGTTGATGTTTTCCTTTGTTTTCCTTCATACCTTTCTCATGTGTATGTGATTTTTGTTTTCACATCCTTTCTATCAGCTTGTACTTTCATGTTTGCACCTGAGATGCTCTTGGTTCCTCTTCATGCACTACTTTTTGACATTCAGCTTTAGTGTACCTGTCATGCCTCTCCCTTTTTCAACATTATTGGGGGGGTTTCTACTATTGGTGTTAATGCTTCCATGGTTTTTTTGGAGTGAGCTATGTATACAGTTTTTATTCCTATGTACTAGGCAGATGTAGCAACTGGTTACCCATGCATTTTGGTGAGATGGATCACTTACCATATGGACACTCTTACATTCCTATTTTTGGAGGCGACCTTCCACTTTTTCATGATTAGTTCTTCAAAAAAATTGGTACCTTTACCATTTGTATCTTCGTTCCAAGTGTTTACCTTTGTTTTCCATCTAATTTGAGAAGTGTCATTGGGGGCACTCATACAGATTGTTTTCTTCTTGATCGTAATCATCCTATCTTCAGAGGAGGTTCTTTAGCATTGTAGCAGTCATCTTTTGATAGTGTTTGCAGCTTCTTCATGCTTCTGTGGTGTTCTACATGTTTTTTTTCAGGACTTTATTTGGTTGAAGGCTTCTCAGTCCTTCACACCTTGATTTGGATGCTTTTCAGTCATTCGTTTGCTTCATCTCTTTTAGGAGTAGAGCTTTTTCCCATGAGGTTTTCTCTATTTCTCCGCTTTATAGAGATCTTTTTGTACATGGGTACCTTACTTGGCCTTGTTTGTCGAGACCCATCTTTGCTTTCATGCATCTTTTCCTTAGTGTTTTAGCTACTTCCTAAGTTGATCTTAAGGGGGGGTGTTAGAGTAATAAGTTGTTTTACTTAATTAATTTAATCATATTGGTTAATTAATTAAGTCACTTATCACTTTAGTTACTTAAGCTAAACTTAGGCACATTAATAATTATTTATTTATTAATAATTAAGTGTGCACACTAGGGTTTCCCTTTTAGGTTTTACTTTAGGGTTTTTTGATCTCCTTTTATAAGGATTGATCTCATTGTAATTATTAACAGGAGAATATTTGTAGCTTTCATATCTTTTTGAAAGTTTTCTCTCTCCTGTAACTTTTTCTTGTTAAAGATAATTACATATATTTGTTTGCAGATCTCTTGAGTGGAAGGTGTCTTTGTTTGTGTTTGATCTTGTGGCTCATGGTTTTGTGCTTGTTTCACAATTCTAACATGTATCACTCTTGATTTTGATGTTTTTGACATTATTATCCTTCAACCAAGCATTGGTATTAGTGAGGATGGGCTAAAAATGGTCAAGGATAGAATCACACTCCTTTTTAGACCATTGTGGGGATGGGAAAGGAGGTTCTACAAATCTTTGTTCAATGTATTATGGATCTAGGATTTCTCCATCATCTACCATCCCTTCAGGGATTATGGCCAAGTTAAGATCCACAATCTACTCTAAGGTAAGTTTTTTGTAATCCATCCTCCTTATATCTTCTTTAGTATGAAGATCCACCCATATATCTTCAAGACGGTGAACATGAGCAAAGGCCCTTTTAATTTTATCTTTCATCCCACGTTAATCAAAGTCTTCTGTAGCGATGAAATTTCTCAGCTTGATTTATTGGATCTCCGCATCCATTGCTTTGGCTTTTTGAGAAGTGTTTAAAGAATACTAACCAATCTATAATGGATTATGAGAAGAAATAGTAATACCCAACTTCTGACTAGCAAGTTGTACAAAATGTATTGCCATTAGCTATCTTGCTAACTCCATTAGAAGAATTTTTTCAGTAGGGTATTAAGGTAACATGTATGGCTGTCTAGTAAAACATCCAAATCTCATATAAGTGAAAGTAGGAAATTGCAGAAAGAAGCAACCATATTCATTTACTTTCTCCCAGGCTACTTAAAAACTCTTCTAACTTTGAGTGATTTGTCAAAGAGACACATAAAGTAATTAAAGAAAGCATCTTGTACTCTTCTATAATGATGCCTACTGGGTTTCAGAGTTAGCTGATCATAATATTCCCAGATTGGCACTAATGATTTGTTCCCCTTTGTAGAAAGACTAGGAAATTCTCTGAGAGATGCAACAATATACACCAAATAACAATTCATATAAAAGGTGTGGGTAGTATGAACCTGTGCCAATTGTCTACATAGTTTGTCACTAATAAATTCTCCCCAAAAGATATGTGATTGTCCTTTCCTCATAAACATAATGTATTTGTACATCCAAATTTCAAATACATTAGAAAACTTCAAACCTGCTAACCTGCAGAGAAGTGTAATCATATCACCTATTTCTTCAATGAAATCAAAACGATGCAACTTGGGCCATTTGCTAAAGCAAGTTTAGGGAGTCTTCAACCATTTAGCACTGATGTGTCTGTTGCAATCTTCTTTTCTTTGTTTGTAATGATCTATAACACTTTTCATTGTGATATCAACATATAAAGGAGCAATAGGTACTTTGAAGATTTTATCAATTACTTTAGCCTCCAAACTTATTATGACATTTCCATCATCATCCTTGATTGTTCTTGTTTCTTCATCAAAATGAGAAGCACATGCAAGCACAAATTCCAGTTCTAAGGTAGCCACTAGAAATGAAGAGACTAGATGAATATGACTTATAAGAAGCAATTGCATATCATGAGTTGATGGGTTCACCATTCTTTTCAAGAACTTAGACATATCAACATGCCTGATCTTTGTGTCTCTAATCTCATCAATGAGAGAAACAACCTGAGAGGGAGCAATCTAATTCAAATATTTACCATATTTATGCTTCATCTTTTTGTTTGGAGGCATTACTGGCTCTTCTTTCATCGAACAAGAATCTGAAATACTGTGATAAAAGTTTGAAAGAGTAAGAACATCTTTAGAAGCAATGGGTGATTCCATGATATCAAAATATGAGAAACTAGTAATCTCATCAAAACTTGTTTAGGTTTTGAACTTATGGAAATACTATGGCACAAAAATGCTTGTCGAATATGCTTTGGACAACGATGGGAAATCAAATGTATGAAGACCACTTGCAAGTTTGACTTGTAATCGGGTCTTGGAGACTCGATTACAAGTGAAATGTGTGTTTTTTATTGATAAGAACTTGTAGTTGGGTCTTGAGAACCCCATTAGAAGTGGTGTAGACATGATATGTAGAATGAGGTGAATTTGAATGGGTGAATGGAAGGTAGGTAAATGAATTTGAAAGTGAAGGTGAGGTATATGGAAAGAAATGTGAGTGTTTTGAAGGTGAATGGATATATTTTATTTGCATTCGGGTCTTGAGGACTCAATTGCAAGTGTGCAAAATTATATCTTTCAATGCATTTTGAAAATGCACTATGAACATGACCAAGAAGAAATTGAGAATGAAAAATAGAAAATAAAACAAAGCAAAGACCAAAAACGTACCTTTAAATACCAAAACACGCAGCTGAAGAAATAAAAATGAAAACTCTTGAGTTGCAACCAACACTTATAAATAAAATAGGATGGAGACTCCTCTTCAAATACTATCAGTTGAACATTAAAGCTTCTTCTCAAGAAATGCAGGAAATAAGAAGAAAGAAGCACGCCAAGAGAAGAAAAATGGCCAAGATTAAGTCAAAATCAGGTTTCTCAATCAAGAATGCATGCTACAGCAAGAACTCGATTTGAAAGCTGAGAATCGAGCTTTTAAGAAGTCAAGACAAGTAACTTGAAAGTGGGTTGGGCATTTCATAGGTGAAAGCAAGTCATTTTTTTAACAGAGAACTCATACGTGAACTTATAATCGTGTCCCAGAGGTCCGATTGCAAGAAATGAACATGTTTTTCTGTTGTGACTTATAAGTCGGGTCTTAAGATCCTCTTTACAAGTTAAAAAGTGAGTCATAAAGTAATTTAAAACTTCTCAACTTGCTAGTCAAGCTTTAGGACCCCCAACGCAAGTGACCAAAAGGTGATTTTAAAGCACCTAACTTGCAATTCAAGTTTCAAGACCCCCAATACAAGTTAAAATGATTTTATAAAAAGTAACCAAAGGTTTCTCTTGCGGGTTAGGTTTCAAGACCCCCATGACAAGTCAAAAACAAAACATAAAAACTAAAAAGGCATTTACTTGAAAATCGGGGTTTAAGACCCCCTTTGCAAGTGAATAATAAAACATAAAAAGCAACTTAAAAGGTAGAAAGAAAATCGGGTCTTATGTGATTGTAAATGAAATGCCACTTGCATTTTAGAACATGAGAGTTTCCTACTTGCAACAAGGCGTCCAAAACCCGATTTGAAGAAGAAGAGACACAAGAACAAGATCAAAATGAACACAAAAATAAAAAGAAAATGATCAAAATGACAACAAAATTTATAGAATATACAAGGCATGATTTTCCCTTGAGAAATGTGCATTAGAGTAACCAAGAATAGGAATTTTTAGAGAAAAATTCATATAGGTTGTCTAGTTTTTGCACTGAGGACAACATTTGGCTATGTCTGGGGAATTACTTTCACTTGTCTCTCTAAGAAAGAGGAGAGGAATAGAAGCCAAATCTCTAAGCACCTTCATCCAACCATTGGGTAATGGAGTCAAGTGACCAAAAGAAGAAACAAAATAAATAATGGACTCAAAAGGACTTATGTACAAAAACTTATCTAAAATTTTAATCGAAGAAATGTTTCAAGTTTTGTCCACTGTAGGGAAGCACAAATGGAGTACCATCTGAATAAGCTAGCAAATAACTATTTTCACCAGCAACTTGATGAATAGTAAAAGGTCCCCGCCAAAGAGAATCAAACTTTCCATGCATGTCCTTTGGCTCTCTCCTTTTATCCCACAATTAAACACGATCACCAACCTAGAATGCTCTTTGCTTAGCTCTTTTATCAAAAAGAATTTTAACTTGCTTTTTATGTTCAATAATCTAATTGACTACTTGAGTTCTCTGTTCCAGAAACTGATGAAGGAACATTATCCTTTTTTCAACAATTCTTTCAAATGTTTCATCTTCAATTGCTGTTCCTGCAACTGATGAAGGAACATTATCCTTTTTTCAATAGTTCTTTCAAATGTTTCATCTTCAATTGCTTTAGCTAACTTTAGTGCAGGAAGCTCTAAAGTGATATGTATCTCTACATTTGTCCCATAGAGAAGCTGAAATGGTGATGTACCAATGGCTCTTTTAGGTGTAATTATGTCTACCCATAAGGCATCATAAAGGGCCTTATGGAAAGACCTTTGATTTTGTTCCACAAGCTTACATATGATAACAATAAAATTCTTGTTACTGGACTCTACTTGACCATTACTTTGAGGGTAATAATCAGAGGAATGAGCCAATGTGATACCATAATATAAAAAAAATTGAGTTACCTCATGAGAAGAGAAAGCAGCTAGATTATCAATCACAATCTTATGTGGAACTCCAAATCTTGAAATTATATTCTCTTTGAAAAACCTACATATTATTTCTGAAGTAGCATGTTTTACTAGTATTACCTCCACCCACTTGGTGAAGTAATTAGTTGTGGTGAGAACATAGGTGTGACCAGCACTAGAAGAAGGATTAATAACACCAATACAATCAACTCCCCATTGCTGAAAAGGTTCTTCAATCACCACTGGTTTTAGAGGTAGTGCTGCAAATTTCTGTTTGCCTACGAATTGTTGACAATGTGTACACTTGTGCACCCATCTGAAAGCATCTTGAAAAAGTGTAGGCCAATAATATTTGGCTCTCAAAATTTTATGGGAAGTTATTGGAGCAAAAAAATGCCCACCACATGCTAAATTATGAAAAGATTCCAATAATTTAACTTGTTGCACCTTATCAACACAACAAAGAAAAGTACCATCGATAGCACGTTTGTACAAACCGGTGTCCCAAAGAGCATAGTTTACTGCCTTAAGCTTTACATTCCTCTTTTCTTTGAATGACAAATGTGTTGGAAATTCACCATATGTGAGAAAATAAGCTATATTTGAATACCATTCATTAGTCGTGCTAACAAATAATACCATAGGAAGATCCTTTGAAAAATCCATTTCTTGTTCATCTAAATGATTTTCAGCCATAAGCTGACAAAGACCTCTTCCACAAACAAGTTTGGTAGGAATAATTTCAAGATCGTATTCTTGGATCTTAGCCACCCAGTTACCTCTCTTTGTACTAAAATCCTACTATGTCAGAATAGACTTAACTACTGTATCAAGAACTAGAACAACAGTATGGGAATTCAAAATATAAAATATGAAGTACTTGAATGCTTTTACCACAACAAAATCATTCTTTTCAGTCAAGGAATATTTGAGTTCATGAGCTTTCAACAGACAACTCATAAAAGCAATAGGAGATTCAATTCCTTCTAAATTTTTTTGCATTAAAATAGCAGACATAGTATGCTTAGAAGCATAACTATACATAATGAAATTTCTGGTATAGTCCGGACAAACCAACACTAGTGCATGAGCAATTGAGTTCTTGATTTCTATGAAAGTAGCTCTACCTTCAACACTCCAATGGAAAGTAGTTTTTCCTTTCATCATATCAATGATATGATGAGTCTTCTCAACAAAATCTGGTACAAATCTTCTCAAAAAATTAACCTTTGCAAAGAAGGAATGAACTGCAGTTTTGCTAGCTGGAAAAGGAAGATTCTGTATCTAGAATTAACCCTTTATGGATCAATTTTGATCCCTTCTTCAGTTACAATATGTCCAACAATTTTCCCTTTTGTTACCCCAAAAACCGACTTCTTAGGATTAAGAGAAATACCATGCTTGCGACATCTTTCCAACACATCTTGCAAATGAAAGAGACGATTCTCACGATCTTTAGAAAAGATAGTAAGATCATCTAAACATACAACAATATATCTTCCCAAGATGCCATGAAAAGCTAAATCCATAGCTCTCTGAAAAGTTGCTCTACATTAATTAATCCAAAGGTCATCTTGCAATATGCAAATGTACCCCAAGGAGTAGTAAAAGTAGTTTTATGTTGATCTAATTCACTTACCTCAACCTGATTGTAACCTAAAAATCCATCAAGCATGGACATCATTTGAGAACCTGTTACTATTTGCAACACTTGATCCATAATTGGTAAAGGATAATTATCCTTTAGTGACAGTTGATTAAGGTTTCAAAAATCTACACAGATATGCATCTCTCCATTCTTCTTATGCACTGGAACTATATTGGCTACCCATGTTGAATGATGGATAGGAAAAATAATCTGAGTGTCTAACATTTTCTGGATTTCTGAATGAATAGTACCTAAAATTTTAGGATTATATTGATGTTGCTTTTTTTTGAAAGGTGTTGCACCAAATTTCAAAGGATTATCATGCTAAACTTCATTAGGTTGAAAAGTCTAGAGATCATCATAAGAATAAGCCTACACATCACTGTAGTGACATAAAAGTTGAATGACTTAATCTTTCTCTTATGGAGTACAATTATTACCAGTATTAATCATCTTAGGATCATCTTTAGATCCACTATTATACTTATCATATCCCATGTTAGAATCATAACTGACTTGTTGTTGCCTTTTCATATAGTGATCATGCTTATCAAAGAGTTTTTCAAGTGAAACCAACCCTTTGGGAATTTTATTTCCCTTCTATTGAAGAATTTCTTCATCTAGTTCAGATGAAGTATCTGAAATTGAATTTGAGGGAGAATAAGAATTACTTCCTTCAAAGTACAAGGTATTAAAACCATCTTCAGTCTACAAAAAAAAAAAAATCTGCTTGTCATCATTAAAAATCTGCCAATGATCCCAATTGTCAAGTACACTGGGTCTGCAGATTAATTCAATAATATACTTATCTTGATTGAAATCAAGATGTGGAATCATAAGAGTAGCTATAAATACAAGAGAATCTTCTCTATCATTAAATTCACGCTAAACAACTAAGATGCTAAAAGCATCAAAATTTTCAATATTCTCCCATACAAGATTGCGATAATGTTTAAGTCTATCATTCCTTGTCTAATACACATTCTTTATCTAACAAACCACTAACTCAAAATCTTCTTGAGCATGAAGATTCATGATTCCTCTTGAGTACAACACTCATCCCTAACAAAACTAACTCATATTCAGTTGTATTGTTAGTGTTGGTAAATTACAGTTTGAAGGAGTAAGAATTTTTTTTTCTTTTGGGAGAAAAAAGAACAACCCCAACTCCAGATCCATTAGCAACATAATTACCATCGAAATCAAGAGTCCAGATATCATTAGAGCCATTGCTAGAATTGCTAGAAGTACCTTTATTTAAAATTCTCATTTGTAAGAGAGGATGAAGTATTTTCAACCATGACATTAGAGCCATAGGAGCTTACTTCTGACGCTTGATCCTCACCAGCATTAGTTAAACTTTCACTTGCTGAAAGAAAAGAAGAATTTGATCCACTAGAAGACCAATCTTCAATAAACTCAGAAATTTCATCAATATGGAGATAATAATTCCCGAATCCAGCAAATTCAAAAGAATTTGGGCATGAGGATCATTAGATTTAACCACTGTGTACTTAGTTTCTCTCTCAAGTACCAATTTCTGTACAATACCTCTGACATGTATCCTTTCTTCAGTCTTATCCATATTAAGTTCACCTTCCACATACTAGCAAAAGTTATGACCAAGAAACATTCCATAAGATGCAGGTACATCAACCACTAAAATAGTCATTTTTATCTTTTTCTCAGGAAAAGTTGCAAAGGAGAACTTGGCATCTTTAATTTGTCCAATTAAAGGCACTTGCTTATTCTCCATAGAGTAACAATGACCGAAAGTTTTGGTTAAGGTTAGTCCTAAGGCATGAGCCACCTTAGCCGACATGACATTATCAGAAGCACTAGAATCTAAAACACAGTTACTCAATTGGAAACCATTAATCAATAATGAAATATAGAATGGTTCTATTTTTCCTAGGATAGCAGATGGAATGACTACCAAATTATTGGGAAAATTATTAGGTTTAGGTATACTCTCATTTATAGGGCGAGTATCTTTGCTTTTGAAAAAAATAACTAACCTATCAAACTAATCAAGATTAGCCTGCAAATATTCAACTTCTGACATCTGGATTTTAGTTTTCCTAACATGATCAATAATATCAAAGGCTTGAAATGAAACTGCTAAGGACTGATGAGTATTATCAACTTGAGGTTTAGAGCTAGGTACACTAGACTTCGAATTACCTGAAGAAGCAAAAGAAGAATTGCCACCACTTGTTTTTTTGATGGATCATTAGGAAGGACTGGCATAGGTATTCCTCTTTTAGCAATATTAACAGGTAACTGAGAATCACTTGTGGCTTTTGTTGCTTCTTCTTGTTGAGCCAAATTTGTCTAGGATCATGTCATTACGACAAATGCTTGACCATGAACTTCTTCAACTGACGTTGAATCATCATAATGTATATACCTTATAGTGGAGTCTCCAGCTATTTCTTTCTCTTCTTGATATGGAACAACAACATCATCAGACTGATCTTCAAAGAACATAGATTCATTTTGACCAGTATCAAAATAACCAACTGCTTCCTCCTGTAGTGGTGGTTCAAGTGTGAGCCTCTCGAGAGCAGGAGGAAGCTTGGACTGATTTTTGGCAGCATAACTAGCAACAAAATTAGGATATGGATGCCTTAGAACATTCTTGTAAGGTGCAACAAAGGAATTTTGAGAAACTTGCTTCTTTAAAGCAAGAAGTTCATTTTCCAATTTTTGCACCATAGTGTTAGTAGTGCCTAATAAAGATACATCTATCAAGGAATTTCCCTTTGATTGATTAGGATCTTTTCTAATTTTTCCAACTAAGATCAAATCATCTTCAATTTTTGTGTCCATTGTCTAAGCTGTGGCCAAATTTGTTGGAGTTTCTCGTCTCAATAGAAAACTAACTTCTGGAAGCTATGTATTGATGAAGAAACATTTAAGATTTTCAGGAGTAGGCTGAGAAGAAGTGGGAATTCTATTTGCCAACTTGTTAAACTTGGCAATGAATTCTCGCATGTCTTCATGTGTATCTTTCTTCATCTGAGTCAACTAAGCCAACAAAGCATGTTCATCTTCAACAGGTCTAAAACATTCCTCAAACTTGTCTTTAAGTGTAGCCCAAGACACGATTGAACCAGCATAAAGATTATGGAACCAATCAACAACAATACCTTGAAGAGTTTCCACAAAAAAGGTGAACGACAACATCATCATGTTCTACTCCAAGAACACCACATGCCATATAAAAGGACTTGACATGTTCACTTGGATGTTGTTTACCATCTCCATAAAACTTAGGGAGATTTTTTGGGAACCTTGTGGAAGAGCATGAAGAGGTGGTGTTAAAGCTAAATTAAGGACCAAAAGCTACTCCCCAAGGACCTGCAAGATCAGCAGCAGTAGTAACCATGATAGAAATGGAAGGTATTAATGACTTCAAAAAGAAAGGTGAAAGTTCACTTGGAATAGGCTTTTTCTTCTTGGATGGTGGGAAACTAGTACTTCGTGAAGGACAAGATATAATAGGGAGCAACTAAAACTTAGCTTGTTCACCTAGAGAAATTTCTTGAGAACTTTGACCCTTCTTACGACGAAAGTAATAACAAATTTCTTCCAGCATATAAACTTTAGTAGAAAAACCAAGTAAAAATAAATTTAAAATACTGGACTTCAAAAGAAAGCAAGAGGCTTTCAAATGCATTCGTATCCCCATTAGAGTCGCCAAAAACTGTTGGGTGAAAATTTTGTATACCTAGAAATCATACAAAATTATGGTTTTAGCCACAGTGTGTGAGTATGATACTCTCCTAATTTAGGGAAGGCTCCCCCTTTTCTATTAACTAGTTTAGACTAATATGGGTGGGACAACAACCTTTCCTCTTTCTTCAAGAAAGATTATATTCTTTTCTCCTCTCAGAAAAGCAATAATAACCTTTAAACTATTACAAAAACTTGAAATGTAAATGAGAGAGGAAATGAAGTTTCCTGAAAGCACAAAGACTTTCGTCACCTCCTCTAGGACGAGAAAACAATCTCCAAGCACAAAGTCCCGAGTATTTGAAATCCTATCTATCCTTTTAGAATGATAATCTAAGAACAAAGCACAATATATTTCAGCCCAAAGTCTAAAAATACGGTGCACTTACAAATCACTTTATATGGAAATCACTATAAGCACAAAGACTTGTGACTCTTTCTAACTCCTAATCACAAATCAAACTAATTTGATCTTTCAAACTTGTAGCACAAAGTCTACAAGAAATCAGATTAAAATCTTTTTACAATATCTCCACAATATCACAAGAAAAAAGAAGAAGAAAAAACTCAGAATAATGCACCACTATGACATAAGAACATAGTAATAAAATGCAATAAGATTAAACACAAAGTCTGAAATATTATATGCCTTCTTTGTATTGCTTGGAAATCAAGTTTACATACATAAAGCACAAAGTCTTTTGCTGTAAATTTCTGCAGAGTTCTCTCTATTGCCAAAAAGATGATAATTACAATAGACCCCCTCAAGTATTTATAGGAGAGAAGCCTTGAGAAAATGGTGGGAGGATCCTAACTAACTTGAGAAATTCTCTCAACCACTAACTAACTGAAATTGACTTATTCAACATTACAAGTCCTATTGTATTTTGACTTGTAATGTAATCACATGTAATTACATTTTACAAAACTACAAGTGAAAGGAACACTTGTGATTACAAAATTTGATTTTACATGTAACTTGTCGAAAAAAAAAACCATAAAGATAAAGTGTTATGAGACACTTTTATTCCATTTCAGTCCTAGCTTTGAAAGATTGAAATTTGTTGATAATTTCTTGCAACTCATTTGGATTAGGGCCTAGCGTGTTCTTAGCAACCACAACAGTCTTAAGGATCACATCAAAATACCTTATTGTTGCTTCTTTGTGTTCTTCACGGATAGTTTGCATCTTATAAAGGATTATTCGATGATTAACAAACTTTTGAATTAAATCCATGGTAAACTGTTCTGATTCTAGCTCTTGACGAAGATTTGCTGCTATTTCTATAGTAATCACATCAGTTGCAAGTAATTCTCCTTCGTGATTTAGAATCCTACAAGACATTTTCTCAAAACTAGAAAGCATGTCCTGTTCAACTTCATCACTCATCTCTAGCATAGCCTGAACATCTATGATGAGGTCCTCAATAACCAATGACTTGTTTGTCATGAGCTCTTCAAATTCTACATATTTTTCTCTACTTGGTATTATTGAATTGTTGCATAGAATTTCTAGCTTGAATTGATCCATCTCATGCGAGATTTTTAAATATTTTCTAAGTGAATCAAGACTTTGCTTGAAAGCTTCCAAAGTTTGATTCATCTTAACCCTTGTTGTCCTGACAGTACTCAAAATATGTAATGCTTTTTTAATCACTGGTATACTTTGATCAATTAGTTGAGCTGCCCAAGAATCAATTGCTTTAGCGTTTTGTGAAATTTTCTCCAATTGCTTGACTAATTCTTCAGAGGTAAAAGTAGTTAATGGATTAACTTGTTCTGAAGAGTTTGTTATTTTTTGAATCACTGAGACAAGCTGTGAATTCTTCTCTTTAAGCTCACTTTTCTTTGCTAGTAATTCATCATACCTTTGAACCAATGACGCTATTGAATCTGTGGCATCATGCATAAGACCAGAATGTGTTTGTTTTCCAAGTTCAACTTTAGTAAGTCTGTAATTTGATAGCTGCATTTCTTCAGGTGGCTTTTCAACCAATGGCTCAACTATCTCCGCATATCTCTTTTTATTTTCATCTATCACCACCTGTGAGACCTTTGCTCTCTTTGTAGCCCTGGATTTTGGTTTTGTAATTTGTTTGAAACCAAATATATCAAGAGATATTTCCTGCTTTTTCCTTTTGGGTGTAATTGAACTCAGCCATGAGGGTAATTCTAATGAGCTTACATTAGAGACAACAACTGTGATTTCTAAAGAAACTGGCTCTACCTATACCATTGTTGTCACCTTAGGAGAAGTATCAGTTTGAATTGCAATAGGGATTTGTTCAGATGGTTGCACATGATTTATTTTTGTTATAAACTTATCAAAATTCAAAGCAAAAGTATATATCTCAAATAGAGGAATGCTAGAAGTGGTCACATAAGAAAAATTATCATAAAAAATTCTCTCCAAATCCTCACGAAAAGTTCCAATAGGAATCTCTATATTAGTATCAACAATTGTTCTTGATTCCATAGGATTTACAAATACATTTGTATCAATATCCATAGGTATTTGGGAAATGACTGTATGCAGAGAATCTGAGACTACTGAAGGAGGTGATTCTGCTGTATTTTCTTTATAAGTATCATCCTCATTATTATCAACATGTATCTTCACTTGTGATGTTTCTTTCCCTTTTGTTGATACTTCTGATGGAGGAATTACCATTGCTCTACTGACCCTTAATTTGATTCTTGTGCTAGAAGAATAAGTACCTTCCTTAGTTTTATCTTTGATTTAAGATCTTTACCTGACTGGACCAGCCAAATCATTCTCTGTATCACTCTTGATTTTGATGGTTTTGACATTATTATCCTTCAACCAAGCATTGGTATTAGCAAGGATGGGATGAAAACGATCAAGGATAGAATCACACTCCTTTTTAGACCATTATGGGGATGGCAAAGGAGATTTTGTAGCTCTTTGTTCAATGTATTCTAGATCTAGGATTTCTCCATCATCTACCATCTCTTTAGGGATTCTGGTCAAGTTAAGATCCACAATTTTCTCTAAGTCTGTTGTAATCTATCCTCTTTATATCTTCTTCAGTACAAAGCTCCACTAAGATATCTTCAAGACGATGAACATGAGCAAAGGCCCTTTTAATTTTATCTTTTATCCCACAGTAATCAAAGTCTTCTCTAGCGTTGAACTTTTTCATTTTGATTTCTTGGAGCTCCACATCCATTGCTTTGGATTTTTGAGAAGTGTTTAAAGAATATTGACCAATCCGTAATGGATTATGAGAATAAATAGTAAAACCCAACTTGTGACTAGCAAGTTGTACAAAATGTACCGCCATTAGCTATCTTGCTAACTCCATTAGAAGAATTATGTCAGTAGGTTATCGAGGTAACATGTATGGTTTTCTAGTAAAAAATACAACTCTTATATAAGTGAAAGTAAGAAATTGCAAAAAGAAGCAACCATATTCATTTACTTTCTCCTAGGCTACTTCAAAAACTCTTCTAACTTTTAGTGATTTGTCAGAGAGACACATAAAGTAACCAAAGAAATCATCCTGTACTCTTCTATAATCACTCTTCTATAATCATGCATACTGGGTTTTAGAGTTAGTTGATCATAATATTCCCAGACTAGCACTAATGATTTGTTCGCCTTTGTAGAAAGACCATCAAACTGTTTGAGAGATGCAACAATATACACCAAATAAGAATTCATATAAAAGGTGTATGTAGTATGAATCTATGCTAATTGTCTACATAGGTTGTCACTGATAAATTCTCCCTAGAAAATATGAGATTTTCCTTTCCTCATAACCACAATGTATTTGTACATCCAAATTTAAAATACATTAGAAAACTTCAAACCTGCTAACTTGTTGAGAAGTGTAATCATATCACCTATTTCTTCAATGAAATCAGAATGATGCAACTTGGGCCATCTGGTAAAGCAATTTCAAGGAGTCTTCAACCATTTAGCACTGATGTGTCTATTGCAATCTACTTTTCTTTCTTTGTAATGATCTCTAGCACTTTTCATTGTGATATCAACATATAAAGGAGCAGTAGGTACTTTGAAGATTTTATCAATTACTTCAGCCTCCAAACTTATTATGACATTTCCATCATTGTCCTTGATTTTTCTTGTTTCTTCATCAAAATGAGAAGCACATGCAAGCACAAATTATGGTTCTAAGGCAACCACTGGAAATGAAGAGACTAGATGAATATGACTTCTAAGAAGTAATTGCATATTATGAGTCGATGGGTTCACCATTCTTTTCAAGAACTCAGACATATCAACATGCCTGATCTTTGTGTCTCTAATCTCATCAATGAGAGAAACTACCTAAGAGGGAGAAATCTCATTCAAATATTTATCATATTTAGCCTTCACATTTTTGTTTGGAGGTGTTACTGGCTCTTTTGTCATCGAACAAGAATCTAAAATACTGTGATGAAAGTTTAGAAGAGTAAGAACATCTTTAGAAGCAATGGGTGATTCCATGATATCAAAATATGAGAAACTAGTAATCTCATAAAGACTTGTTTAGGTTTTGAACTTATGGAAATACTATGGCACAAAAATGCTTGTCGAATATGCTTTGGACAATGATGGGAAATCAGATGTATGAAGACCACTTGCAAGTTTGACTTGTAATTGGGTCTTGGAGACTCAATTACAAGTGAAATGTGTGTTTTTTATTGATGAGTACTTGTAGTTGGGTCTTGAGAACCCCATTATAAGTGGTGTATACATGATATGTAGAATGAGGTGACTTTGAATGGGTGAATGAAGGTAGGTAAATGGATTTGCAAGTGAAGGTGAGGTATATGGAAAGAAATGTGAGTGTTTTGAAGGTGAATGGATATATTTTATTTGCATTCAGGTCTTGAGGACTCAATTGCAAGTGCGCAAACTTATATCTTTCAATGCATTTTGAAAATGCACTATGAACATGACCAAGAAGAAATTGAGAATGAAAAATAGAAAATAAAACAAAACAAAGACCAAAAATGAACATTGAAATACCAAAACGCGCAGCTGCAGAAATAAAAATAAAAATTCTTGAGTTGCAACCAACACTTATAAATAAAATAGGATGGAGACTCCTCTTCAAATACTATCAGTTGAACATTAAAGCTTCTTCTCAAGAAATGCAGGAAAGAAGAAGAAAGAAGCACGCCAAGAGAAGAAAAATGGCCAAGATTAAGTCAAACTCAGGTTTCTCAATCAAGAATGCATGCTACAGCAAGAACTCGATTTGAAAGTTGAGAATCGAGCTTTTAAGAAGTCAAGACAAGTAACTTGAAAGTGGGTCAGGCATTTCATAGGTGAAAGCAAGTCATTTTTTTAAAAGAGAACTCATACGTGAACTTATAATCATGTCCCAAAGGTTCGATTGCAAGTAATGAACATGTTTTTCTCTTGTTACTTATAAGTCAGGTCTTAAGATACTCTTTACAAGTTAAAAAGTGAGTCATAAAGTAATTTAAAACTTCTCAACTTGCTAGTCGAGCTTTAGGACCCACAACGCAAGTGACCAAAAGGTGATTTTAAAGCCCCTAACTTGCAATTCGAGTTTCAAGACCCCCAATACAAGTTAAAATGATTTTATAAAAAGTAACCAAAGGTTTCACTTGCGGGTCGGATTTCAAGACCTCCATGACATGTCAAAAACAAAAAATAAAAATTAAAAAGGCATTTACTTGAAAATCGGGTTTTAAGACCCCCTTTGCAAGTGATTAATAAAACATAAAAAGCAACTTAAAAGGTGAAAAGAAAATCAGGTCTTATGGAGGTGATTGCATATGAAATGCCACTTGCATTTTAGAACATGAGAGTTTCCTACTTGCAACAAGGTGTCCAAAACCCGATTTGAAGAAGAAGAGACACAAGAACAAGATCAAAATCAACACAAAAATAAAAAGAAAATGATCAAAATGAAAAAAAACTTTATAGAATATACAAAGCACAATTTTTCCTTGAAAAATGTGCATTAGAGTAACCAAGAATAGGAATTTTTAGAGAAAAATTCATAAAGGTTGTCTAGTTTTTGCATAGGACAAAAAATTGAAAAATGTCTCGTGCTTTCTGGAATTGAGCATGATCATATGCTTTTTGTGTGGAAAACTCAAACTTCTCAACCGTCGTGTGTATGTTTCTCTTTTTGATTGTTTTGCATGCCATCATAAGGGATCAAGCCAGTTGAATATAGCTCAGAGTGATTTTGCATGTTTGCATGCAAAAGAGGACCATACCTAGCATAAATTCACTTATCGAGATGCGTTGGAGTATTTTGTTTGGTCAGATGAATTGCAAAATGAAAGTTTCACCACTTTGCAACTTTACATTGTTTACATTTTACACTTTTTCCATCAAGTGAAAATTGGACACCGTAGAAAAATGACTCTTAAAATAACAAAAACTGAGAGACATTATTGTAGAGGGGCCCAACATGATCCTATAGGCTCAGACAAAGATTTCGTAAGTGTCATGGTTTCCAAGTAATAGCCTGTCAAAGATTGCTTCCCTTTTACACTTTGGACCCTTAAGGGATCAAGCCGGTTGAATGTAGCTCAAAGTGATTCCGCATGTTTGGGTGTGAAAGAAGACCATTCCTAGCATAAACATACCCATCCAAATGTGTTGGAATAGTTTGTTTGGTCACACGAGTTGTAGAACAAAAGTTGTACCACTTTGCAACTTTCAACTACTTACATTTGACAACTTTTTTCCCAAGTGAAAATTCGCCACCATGGAAAAATGCCTTTGAGATAGAAAAAACATAGAGAGGTTATTATAGAGGGGCATAACATGATCCCATAGGATTAGACAAGAATTTTCTAAGCATCACGGTATTAGAGTAAAAACATGCTGAAGTTTGCAGCCATTTTGCACTTTGGACTCTTAAGGGGTTGATCTGGTTGAATGTAGCTCAAAGTGATTCCACATGTTTGGGTGTAAAAGATAACTATCCCTAGCATAAAAATACCTATTCAGACACATTGGAACATTATGTTTGGTCACACGAGTTGCAAAACAAAAGTTGCACCACTTTGCAACTTTCAACTACTTGCATTTGACAACTTTTTCCCCAAGTGAAAATTTTCCACCATGGGAAAATGCTTTTGAGATAGTGAAAAATGAGAGAGGTTATTGTAGAGGGGCCCAACATGATCCCATAGGATTAGACGAGAAGTTTCTAAGCATCACGGTATCCAAGTAACAAAAAGATGAAGTTTGCAGCCATTTTGCACTTTGTACTCTTAAGAGATCGATCTGGTTGAACATAGCTCAGAGGGATTCTGCATGTTTGGGAGTGAAAGAGGACCATGCCTAGTGTAAAAATATCTATTCAGACACGTTGGAATAGTCTATTTGGTCACACGAGTTACAGAACGAAAGTTACGCCACTTTGCAACTTTCAACTACTTACATTTGACAACTTTTTTCCCAAGTGAAAATTCATCACCACGAGAAAATGCCCCCGAGATAGAAAAAAAGAGAGGTTATTGTAAAGGGTCCCAATGTGATCCCATAGGCTTAGAAAAGAAGTTTCTAAGAATCACAGTATTCAAGTAACAACATGCTAAAGTTTGCAGCCATTTTGCACTTTGGACTCTTTAGGGATCGATCTAGATGAACTTGGCTCAGAGCGATTTCATATGTTTGGGTGTGAAAAAGGACCATTCCTAGTGTAAACATACCTATTTAGATGTGTTGGAACAGTCTATTTGGTCACACGAATTGCAGAACGAAAGTTGCACCACTTTGCAACTTTGCATTGCTTGCATTTGACACTTTTTCCATCAAGTGAAAACTAGACACCATGGGAAAACCACTCCGAGATAACAAAAACTGAGAGAGGTTATTGTAGAGGGTCCCAACCTAATGTCGTTGGCTCAGATGGATATTTCTTAAGCACCACGGTTTCTGAGTAATAACCCGTCAAAGATTGTTGACCTTTTGCACTTTGGACCCTTAAAGGATTGAACTGGTTGAACATAGCTTGGAGTGATTCCTCTTGTTTGGGTGCAAAAGAGGACCATGCCTAGCATAAATGTACCCATCTAGATGTATTGAAATAGTTTGTTTGATCACATGAGTTACAAAATGAAAGTTGCACCACATTGCAACTTTACACTGGTTGCATTTGACACTTTTTCCATCAAGTGAAAACTGGACACCACAGGAAAATGACTTTGAGATAAAAAAACTGAGAGAGGTTATTGTAGAGGGGCCCAATGTTATCCTGTTGGTTTAAATAAAGAGTTCTTAAGCATCATGATTTTTGAGTAATAACCTGTCAATGATTGTTGTTCTTTTGCACTTTGGACTCTTAAGGGATCGATCTGGTTGAACGTAGCTCAAAGTGATTCCGCGTGTTTGGGTGTGAAAGAGGACCATTCCTAGTGTAAATGTACCCATTCAAATGCATTAGAATAGTTCATTTGTTCACATGAGTTGTAGAATGAAATTTGCACCACTTTGCAACTTTACATTGCTTGCAATTGACACTTTTTCCATCAAGTCAAAATTGGACAACACAAAAAAATGAGTTTGAGATAATAAAAACTAAGAGAGGTTATTGTAGAGCTGTCCAAAGTGATCCTGATGCCTTAGATGGAATGCCTGTAACTAACATGGTATTCGAGTAATAGGCCGTCAAAGATTGTTTCCCTTTTGCAATTTGGACTATTAAGGGATTACGTTGCTTAAATTACAAATTTTTGAGGGCAGCAATACATTTCAATATTTGAGTAAATCTCATTAAAAGTGTGTATTTCAATGGATTGTATGCTATATTGATATTGATATATAATCATTAGGTTGATTTGTTTTCATAAATGAAGTTTTTATAATAAGTTAGACTTTATGTTAGTTATATTGATGCAGAGCAGGCTATCAAAACACTATTACTCACTCAAATCCTAATGAAATCAAATGAGACAAGATGCAAATGAAAGGTAGTTCACTCCTCCATCAATTACAATATAAAAATGAGCTCTTCTAGGCCATACCAAAATGTACAAGTTGCTACAGTAGCAAAATTTAGTGTAGGAAAACACAAAAAACAATGAATCTTTGTTATTCAATCCTCCAAATGTACAATTTTTGCAACTTTAACAAATTGACTCAAAATGACTCCTCCTAGCCAAAACCGACCCAAAAAATTGCAAAATGGTCTTAAAGACCTTATTTCAAAACAAAAACATGACCTTAAACATAAAGACACTACATAGTAAAGCCCTTTTACAAAATGAAGGCCCAGGTGCCCTGCACTATAGGAACAATGCCTTAGGTACTCTATTCTCATGGATATTTTACAATGTCACTCATACATTCAAGATTCTCTTATAATTTCTACATCATAGGTGCTCATGATGAGGTTAAATTCAAATGATTAACTTGGGATTCCCTCACTAAGATTCACACGCTCTTTTATAATGGCTTCAAATTAGAATTGAGATTTGTCAAGATCATCAAAATAAGGATGTTGCATTGATTTTTTGGTTAAGATTCTCTTCGATGGCTCATAAATTAGCATTTTCTGCAAGGAGAGACCAATCAATTTTTAGTAGTTTACTTACAAATACACAAAGTAAAAGAAGAAAAAAAAAGAGTATCCAAAATGGAAATGAAATGAAAATAGATGGAAGACACTTATAGACAACAAATCCACACCATTCCAACTCGGGAACAACAAGGCATAAATCTTGATGCTTCCATTGAGGATGGGCATGCCAGTCTCTCAACTTAGTCACTCCTAGTCATAGATCTTCACTGAGAGTTCCAAGATATCTATTGTACAAAACACCTTTCATGAATAGAATAACTTGAAATTCGAGATGCTCTTATAATGCCTACATCATAGGTGCTCATGATAAGGTTAAATTCAAATGAAGAACTTGAAATTTCTTCACCACGCTTTGCACACACTTTTAGAATGGCTTAAAGTCATAATTGAGATTTTTCAAGATCATCAAAATAAGGATGTTGCATTTCTTTTTTGGTGAGATTCTCTTGGATGGCTCATAAATCAATATTTTTTTGCAAGGGGACACCAATCAATTTTTAGCAGGTTACTTACAAATAAGCAAAGTAAAAGAAGATGATAGCATTGGCATCAAAAAAATTAATGTGCATACATGTATAAATTAATAAGAACCAATGTGCATACTTACAAATTAATCAAACGAACCATCCGGGTTTGTTCTACTCTTTATTGTGTCAAGTATTGTCTCATGGTCAGACTCATAGACCTTCCACAAGGTCTTGTTCAAAGGTCTACCCCCATATTTCGTCAAAGAAACATTGGATGCCACAACAAGGTCTGAGTAATGAAGAATCTTACAATGCATGCCAAAGTCTTAAATAACCAATGTTTAAAACTCGTGTGTGGGTACCTTCTAAGCCACATTCCATTAACAACAACTGAGCCTATAGGGTATTCGATGCTTTCTCCATCTATAACTGAGGCCTCCAATTTATTTTTGGCCTCAACACAAGTAATTCCCTCTTCGTTGTCTTCATCTACAATAACTGTATAAATATTCCTTGCATTGATAGGTGCAATAAATCTCTTGAAATTAGCCAACATTACAAATACACTACAAAGTAAGATAACAATAGGAATTTAAAAAACTAAGTAGGTAGATATATTACCTAGTTGAACTAGATTTGATATGTGGTCAAAGTCGACCAATGATTCCATCTGTGTTAGTTCCAATGTCATCAGAGGGAAATACGTGTGAAGTGGGCTAAGATAACTTGTCAACCATTTGTCAACCCACTCCCTTGACTCACAATCATTCCAGGCTTGTATTATACATGAAAAAAAGCATGTCATCTTTTGTGTATTAATACTCCATGAACCTACATCTCAACTAAGGAAAGAGTATAGCTCACTTGATCCTATTAGTGTACAACAATCCTCATATGGTGCAATGTTAGTATCATCCATCAACCAAAAAAATCTATGAACTGAAGATGTACCTTCATTACCTAGACCGATCGAAGCATTACACCACTCGATGATTGATTTTGCAGTTTTCAACTTTGCACCATCTTTATACTTTAACTCTCCTCGTGCTAATGCTCTTTTCACACATGCTCCTGCACCATCATGCTCCCCCTTTCCATGTGCCTAGCCTCACAAAAGTTCCACATATGCTGAACACCTATAATGACATGCATCCTACTCAACTAGTAGAACATGCACGAGTTCTTGAACTATGCTGCACAGTTATCTAACCATATCATATGTTGAGTGTATGCTATGCCCCTTTAAGCAAAATCAATGTAGAAAATCTAGAAGCAACTTTGCATGAACTATGGAGAATGTGTGAGATCATCACTAATATAAAAGTGATACTCTCTTAATATCTTCCTTTGGTCCTCTGTACTATTAGCTACATGAATGAATGTTATGTGCACAAATATCAAAACCTATGTGGAGTTGTAATACTGTGACTACACCTCATGCTATTGGTATAAAGTGTAGTTCTCTGCAAAGTCAACCATTGATACTATGCTACCAATTGGAAAGGTGTCCTTTCATAGCTTGAATTGTGTGTCCAACCATTGGGCTCTATGGGTATGCCTTGCATACTCATACACCATATTGTCACGAAATATGGACATAAACTGATACACTAGAATATTCTGAATAACCAAATCACACCTTTTTTCTTGAGACCCATCTTTTGTAATGTATGCCACTATTTTATACTTCCCAAACTCTACTAGTTTTTGTCCCACCTCATTTGTGCTTTCCATATGTTGACATACTGCCATACACTGCAAGCCACCACAATGCTCGCATGCACCATCCAAGCATGTTGTCCTATAGAATATCTGGCCATCCTCTATTTCACATAATTTTTTCATAACAAATCTCTTGAAGATTTTGGTTTGGCTTCTATGCCACAATCCTACAAAATATTGTTAGTATGCAAATCTAAAAATATAGAACGATAAACATCATAATGGTTAGAGAATTCAATATATAGTCTACAACAACAAGTAGTGTGTGTGTGATTTATCTTGACATAAAAAGGTTTAAGCATTTCAAAATATCTTTGACAAATAATAATTTGAGGATAATCCTAGTAAAATTTATAAAAAAATTGGATTTGAGTCATATCCAAAAAATGCTTTGGATGTGGCTCACAGTTCCAACTACCAATTCTCTTTCTTACCACATCCCTTTGATTTAGAGATGGCCTTGTCTTATTCTTCCAATACTCCTCAATTAGTGTTCTCAATGCTTTAAAAACTTTTTTATCTTTTCGTGGCAGTGTCCTTGAGAATGCCCATAATTCATTTGAATCGATGCCCTCAATTCTTTTCCGCCTTTGAACGACTCTTGATAACAAATTTCTACTAATTCTCATTTTTTCACTCATATTTCTAATGGGACAAGCTCTCTTTGCTTGACTACTTACCAAAGTTGATGTAATGACAAGTCAAGTGACATTACTATCCTTTAAGCATGAGGTCTTACCCATACTCTCATAAGCATCCATTAGATTCTTCACAATAGTGTTTTCACTTGATGCATTTGATGTTCTCAACCCAAGAACCTTCATGATGTTTCTATACTTTATATCATGCCACATCATTTCAACAAATAGTTGACATATTGCGGTCTCATTTAGCCTTTCAAATAACGATTTCCAAATTTTATCAACATATCTTCTACAGGTGTGTGTTGGAATCTTACCTTCCATGTGCTGTAAAATATCCTCATCAATATTAATCAAATACTTTGGCTTTCTACACAAAATTCTAGGTTGTGTTCTCCTAGGTACATACATTTCAACATTAGCAATTTCATCAATATTTAATTGAGGCACGAGCTAGATTGCATACCTTCGATCAGGGGTGGAGTAGAAGACATACCTTGAGGTTCATGTGGGGATGATAGCATACCTTCTTCATCAAATCCAAGTGATGATGTACTCTCAACTTGAGATGTGGTGGATGGTGTCCAACCAAATTCACTTGTGATAGATGGTTTCCCTCCATATTCACTTGCGGTAGATGGTGTCCCTCCATATTTACTTGTGCTTAATGGTGTCCCTTTGTATTCACCTGCGGTAGAGGGTGTGTCTCCAACTATGGTATCATAATTTGTCTTACCACGATGCTTTCACATTCATGCCCTTTGTGCTGCCAATACTTGTTCTCTTTTTGATGGTTGAGGTTCCTCTTCAATTGGTTTGTTTTCGTCAGTCTTATCCAATTTCTTCTTTTCACAATATGTCGCCACCCATTCTCTCTCTTTTTCTTTTTTGGTTTCATACTCTTCATCTGTTAGTTTATTCCTTGTTCATTTCTTTAGAATGACAGATAATTTTACCTATAGCATGGTAATGAGATGAATATTAGTTCCTAAAAAATGTATCCATTCAAACAAATGAAATATATGTCATTCAAGGCTTCATAAAAAATACTTACAATCTTCCTGTAGAAGAGTATTTCTAGCATGTAGACAAAGGTCACATGAACTTTTTGATGGAATTCCTTAAAGAAATGTGGTAATGTGGCATGTCATGATCGAAAGATAGGATCAAAATGGAAGCATGGACAAGGCATGCTAATTCTATGAGGCATACATTGCCCCTACCTTCTCAACCCTACTACATTGGTAGGCTAGCGAGCTCACTCACTAGCTTGCCAATGCGGTATGGTTGAAAAGGTAGGGGCAGCGTATGCCTCATAGAAATGGGGTCTCATGGAGAGGAAATGTATGCCTCATAGGAATGGGGTATCATGGTGATATGAGGAAACGTATGCCTCATAGGAATGGGGTATCATGGTGATGTATATCACCGTGAGACCCCATTTCTATGAGGCATACGTTGCCCCTACCTTCTCAACCATACTGCATTGGCAAGCTAGTGGAGCATTGGCATGCTAGCTCACTTAATAGCTTGCCAATGTGGTAGGGTTGAGAAGGTAGGGGTGCACTGTATGCCTCATAGAAATGAGGTCTCAAAATTTCATCACTGTGAGACCCCATTTCTATGAGACATACATTGCACCCCTACCTTCTCAACCCTACTACATTGGCAAGCTAGTGGAGCACAAGCTAGCTCACTCACTAGCACCACGTGTGAGATCCATAGAAATGGGGTCTCACAGTGATTGTGAGACCCCATTTCTATGAGGCATACACTTCCCCTACCTTCTCAACCCTACTACATTGGGGTCTCACTCACTAGCCTACCAATGAGATATGGTTTATGGGGTAGGGGCAGTGTATGCCTCATAGAAATGGGGTCTCACAGTGATAGAATCATCACCATGAGAACCCATTTCTATGAGGCATACACTACCCCTACCTTTTCAACCCTACTTCACTGGAAAGCTAGTGGAGCATTAGCAAGCTAGCTCACTCACTAGCTTGCCAATGTGATAGGGTTGATACGGTAGGGGTAGTGTATGCCTCATAGAAATGGGGTCTCATAGTGATATATGTATGCCTCATAGAATCGGAGACTCATGGTGATGTATATCACCGTGAGAACCCATTTCTATGAGGCATACCCTGCCCCTACCTTCTCAACCCTACCACATTGGAAAGCTAGTGAGTGAGCTCACTATCTTGCCAAGCTCACTAGCTTGTCAATGCTACCACATTTTGTATACATTTATATGAAAACATTATTGTCAAACAATTAAAATTCTTTGTCCATGCTTCCATTTTGAGCCATGATTGCAAGATAGGTTGCACCTTTCCAAATGTTGCTAACTTAGCCTTGAATAAAGAGTCTTGAAATAGTGGAGAGAAGGGTAAGAATCCCTTGTAGGTAGACTAATCAAGAAAACATTTAAAATATATCACAACATAAGTGACGAGGTAGGTTTGGTGATGAGGTAAATTTAGAAATAGAGATGAAAACCAACAAAGATCTATCAATGTGGGAGGAGTATATTCCAATTTTTTAGAGACATGTATGGAAAATTTGGTAGCATAGACAAGGCAATCAGTTGCTTGGTATAACTGTTTGACAAAATACCTCAATGAAAGCTTTGGAGAGTGGTATGCACATCCATAATAAAGGATTGAGAAATGATGTTTTATTTTACTTCCTTAAAACTTATGTCATATATATGCACATATACAAAATATGGAAGCATACACAAGGTAAGTCAATTGTTAAATAACAAAATGCCTCAAAGAGACGTGGTTTAATAATGTAATTGGAAAGTATATAGAATTGTGTAATTTAAAATGTGCATTGACAACCTAAGGTTATAATGAAAAACAAACAATGATCAAAATTGAATATGCAAAATAACAAAAATGAAAGCAAGCCATAATAGAATGAAAGAAAATGTGTAAAGGCTTCACATACCTAAAAAACCAGGGTTTCAAATGGAGGAGTTCTACCCAGTTATGTAGCCTTTGCTTCTTGTTTCTTTGAACTCCTCAACAATTTGACTTTTTCAAAAGATTGTTCCCCTCCAAAATTCAATTTTATATCACTTTTGAATGGAATTCAAACTTGAATTGATATTATATTCCTTTCAATGTGAAAAATTTACTATTTCATGCAAAGGTGGTGGAATGTGAAAAACATGCATGCACACTTCACAAGATCATCAAAAAGCTACTTTTTGTTAGAGCGCGTGCATAACTAGGAGAATATGCAAAATGTGGGCCTTGAGATCATGGGTATATTGAGTTTTTTACCATTTTTAGAGCAAGCCAAAATGCGTTGGCATTATAATATGCTCACGTTATAACATGAGAATGTTATTTCTTGCTAAAAATGGTCATATCTCTACTTCTTCAAAATGCACTCACATTATGAGAAAGTTGGTTTTTTTAATAGATTTCTCTCTCTTTGTCTATACCCTCTACCCTAATTCTATCTCTCTACCCTTAACCCTTATACCCTAATTCTATCTCTCTCCCCTCTACCCTCTACCCTTATACCCTCTATCATCTACCCTCTATCTCTCCCCCACTCTCCATCTCTCTCTCTCTCTCAAGTATCTCCCTCCTCACCCTCTCTCTCTCTCTCTCTCTCACTCCTATCTCTCTCCCCTCTACCCTCTACCCTCAACCCTTATACCCTAATTCTATCTCTATCCCCTCTACCCTCTACCCTTAACCCTTATACTCTCTATCCTCTACCCTCTATCTCTCTCCCACTCCCTTCGTCTCTCTCTCTCTCTCTCAAGTCTCTCCCTCCTACCCCATCTCCCTCTCTCAATTCTCTCTCTCTCTGTCACTCACTCACTCCTTCTTTCTCTCTCCCGTATACCCTCTACCCTTAACCCTTATACCCTCAACCCTTATACCTTAATTCCATCTCTCTCCCCCAATTCTTAACCCTTATACCCTCTATCCTCTACCCCTATCTCTCTCTCTACCTCCCTCCCTCCCTCCTTCCTCCTCCCTCACCACTCACTCCTTTTGATATATACCCTCAAATCTTATAAATTTAATTCTACCTCTCTCTCCCATCTACCCCTTAACCTTTAACCCTTATAATCTCTATCATCTACCCTCTATCTCTCTCCCACCCTCCCACTCTCTCTCTCTCTCTCTCAAGTCTCTCCCTCCCACCCCTCTCTCTCTTTCTCACTCACTCACTCCTTCTATCTCTCTCCCCTCTCCCCTCTACCCTTAACCATTACCCCTCCCCCTCTCTCAAGTATCTCACTCACTCACTCCTATCCCTCTCAAGTTAGGTTGCCAATTTCATTGAATTGGAAAGATAGTGGGCCCACTAGGTTACAAATTTCACTCACTAGCTTGCCAATTTGGTGAAATTGGCAATGTAGGGGCCTATTTGAAAAAATGGGTCCAAGAAATGGGGTCTCCTAGTGATGTAAGTCACTAGGAGACCTCATTTCTTGGACCCATTTTCTCAAACAGGCCAAGTTAGGTTGCTAATTTCATCCTCAACCCTATACCTCAACCCTCAACCCCCAACCATCAACCTTAAACTCCCAACCCTCAACCCTTAAACCATCTACCCTCTACCCTAAACCTAATGCCCTCTACCCTCAACCCTTAAGCCCTTAAACCCACTTAGTAAACTCTCTACCCTAATCCCTCAACCCTCTTGACCCTCAACCCTTAAACCCTAATCTCTCAACCCCTATACCCTCTACCCTCAACCTAAAACCCCCAACCCTCAACCATTAAACCCTAAACTGTTAAACCATCTACTGTCTACCATCTACCCTCAAACCTTAAACCCTTAAAACCACTTAGTAAAATCTCTACACTAATCCCTCAACCCTCAACCCTCAACCCTTAAACCCTAATACCCCAACCCCTATACCCTCTACCCTATACATTGGAACCTCAACCCTAATCCCCCAACCCTACACCCTCAATCCTCTACCCTCAACCTTAAACCCTCAACCCTTAGCCCTTAAACCCTCTACCCTCTACCCTCAATCCTCTACACTCTACCCTCAACCCTCTACCCTCAACCCTAATCCCTCAACCCTTAAACTCTTAAACCCACTTAGTAAACTATCTACCCTAACCCCTCAACCGTCTTGACCCTTAATCCCTCAACCCTTAAACCATAATCACTCAACCCCTATACCCTCTACCCTATACATTGGACCCTCAACCCTAATCCCCCAACCCTATACCCTTAATGTTCTACCCTCAACCTTAAACCCTCTACCCTCTACCCTATACCCTATAAACCCTTAAACACTCAATCCTAAATTGTCAACCCTTAAACCTTAAACCCTTAAACCCTATACCCTCTACCCTCAACCCTAATCCCTCAACCCTTAAACCCTTAAACCCACTTAGTAAACTCTCTACCCTAATCCCTCAACCCTCTTGAACCTTAATGCCTCAACCATTAAACCCTAATCCCTCAACCCCTATACCCTCTACCTTATTTATTAGACCCTCAACCCTAATCCCCCAACCTTATACCCTCTATCCTCTACCCTCAACCTTAAACCTTTAGCCCTCAACCCTTAAACCCTCTACCCTCTACCCTATACATTAAACCCTCATCCCTCAATTCTCATCCCTCAACCCTTAATCCCTCAATCTTCAACCCTCAAACCCTAAACCCTCAACCCCGATACCCTCTACACTATACATTGGACTATCAACCTCAATCCTTCAATGATATGTACCCTCAACCATATACCCTCAACCTAGTACCCTAATCCCTTAACCCTACAGGTCGTCAAGTCCATACCCTCTATTATCAACCCTCTTACCTATACATTGGATCCTCAACCTTCATATATCTATGTCACCCCCTCCTCTTCTCTCCTTCTCTCTATCTCACTTCTCCCTCCATCTCTCTATCCATCCATCCATCCCTCTCTACCCTAATCCCTCAACCCTAATCCCTCAACCCTTAAACCCTTAAACACTCAACCCTAAACCCTAAACCCTAAACCCTAAACCCTCAACCCTTAAACCATAAACCATTAAACCCTCTAACCTCAGCCCAATACCCTCTACCCTAAACCCTAATCCCTCAACCCTTAAACCCTTAAATCCAAGAAAACTCTCTATCCTAATCCCTAAACCCTCAATCCTTAATACCTCAACCCTTAAACCCTCAACCCTCTACCCTCAACCCTCAACCCTTAAACCCTAATCCTTCAACCCCTATACCCTCTACCCTATACATTGGACCCTCAACCCCAATCCCTTGACCCTATACCCTATACTCTCAATCCTCTACCCTCAACCTTAAACCCTCAACCCTCAACTTTTAAACCCTAAACCCTTAAACTATCTACCCTCTACCCTATACATTAAACCCTCAACCCTCAATTCTCAACCCTCAACCCTTAATCCCTCAACCCTCAATCCTTAAACCATAAACCCTCAACCCCTATACCCTCTACCCTTTACATTGGACCCTCAACCTAATCCTTCAACAATATACCCTCAAACCTATACCCTAAACCCTCTACCCTCAACCCTAAACCCTTAAAATTTCTACCCTATACCCTCAACCTAATACCCTCTACCATTGACCCTAATCCCTCAACCCTCAACCCTTAAACCCTCATACCCTAGAAACCATCAACCCTATAGGTCCTCCACCCTAATCCCTCAACCCTATACACTCAACCCCTATCACTTTCTCTCTATCTATATATCTCATCTCTCCCTCCCTCCCTAACTCCTACCCTCTTTCTACGTACCTCTTGCTCAATCAATCCATAGCACCCTGTCTCACTCCATATATCTATCTCCCTCCCACTCTCTCCCACTCCCTCTCTCTCCCTCTCTCAGTGTCTCTCCCACCCCCTCTCTCCCTTAGGTTTCTTCCCTAGCAACCTACCTAGGTAACTCTCTCTCTCCTCCTCTCTCTATCTATCCCTCCCACCCTACCTAGATAAGTCCCTCCCACTCCACCCTTTCTCTCCCTCTCTTAGGTCACTTCCCTCCCACATCCTCTCCCTCTGGTCTCCCTCTCACACTCCCTCTCTCTCCCAATCCCTCTTTGTCGCACTCCCTCTCACTACCTATCTCTCAAGTCTCTCCCTTTGGAACCCTACCTACATAACTCTCTCTTTCTCTCTATCTATCTCTCTCTCTCCCCCCCTCTCTCCCTCCCTCTCTCCCAATTATCTCTCTCCCACCCCCATCTCTCTCTCTTCCTCCCTCTATCCCTCCCACCCTACCTAACTAAGTCCCTCTAACTCCAATCCCTTCTCTCCCACTCCCTCTATCTTAAACTCTCACTTCCACCCCCCCTCCCTCTCTCCAAACTCTCTCTCTCTCTCTCTTAAAATTATCCCTCCCTCTAAAGACATACATAAATACATACATACATACATACAAGCATAATACATATGTACATACAATCCTACATACATACAAGCATACACACGTGTAAATACAATCTTACATACATATAGGCATACACACATAAATACACACATACATACATATACATGACATACAAGCATACATGTACATACAAACATACAAATATATCAACATACATTCAATATATTAGCATTTAACATAAAGCAAAACATAACACAAGTGTGTTATACCACGCTCATGTTATGTCTTGCTAGACATGTTCCCCACAAATGCAAAAAACCATGTCAAAACAAAGATATAACGTGAGTGCATTATAACGTACTTGCGTTAGAACGTGCTCATGTTATATCTTGCTTTGGGAATCCCCAAGCCTTGGGATTGGTATTTTCCTTAGAATACCAACCCAAAGGCTTGGAGGGCATTCTCAACGACTAGAGACATGTTTTTGCAAATTCTTCAATATTTCACATAATCGGGTTAGTGCTCACCGTTAGGTTTGCACGTGGTTCAATATCGAACAAATTGAACATGTAGGTAATGTTAGGTTCTCTCTTAGCTCTCCACCGATGTAATTTTTTTCAAGTTTTCTGACAATGTTACACCTTTCATCCATAATTTCTTTTGTTTGTGTGTCTCTTTTTTGACAAAAAGCAATGTTTGGTGTTTTTTTCATTATAAATTAACCATTCATCAAAATTTCAAATAAATTACATTTTTAGAAACTAGACTCCATTCAACAATTTTTTTTTTTTTAAATTCAATTAGTTTCCAAAACTTGTAGGGGTAGCACGACCAAAAATTCTATTTTTCAGGAAGTGTCCACTTAGAAAATTAGTAAAAACTCAAATAATCATTAAAAAATTATCAGAAAAATCATGCATCAACTACATACTATTAGCTAATTTTGACCATAGCAATTTTAAAAATACTAAAAAAAATTTCATCATACTAGGGTCATACAAGAGTTGCTATGTTATGTTTTTCTGACAAAAACAACACCAATTTGTGTACATCCCTCTTTTGAACCCCTTAATCTCAACCATTTTCAAAATAAATTAGTAGTTTAGAAAGTAGATTCAGAGCACTTTGATCCTTGTTTTAATTCCATCTCAAAATTTTGAGTGTAATTATCCTCAATTTCACATCCAATGTTAGTATTCCCTGATTTCAAAAAAAAAAGTGGCCACTTAAGCCCCCTTTTTGGGAACCATCTTTTTGCACTTACCCGATGCACCAAAAAAAATAATTATATTTTACATTATAAACATTATGCAAGCTGTACAATATGTACCTTTCCTAACATTCTCCCAATTTTTTAATGCACTATATAAGGGGTGAAAATTAAACTAAAACACCAAGGGAACAATCCATATAGCTGCATGTGCTCCATCAAGATACCTACAATAATAACCAAGGTGACCACCATATCAAAAAATCATTCTCTTGTCCTCCGTAATTCTAATGTATAAAACATAAGTTCCAACATAAATCTAGATGTCATACTAATTGTTACATATAAGCATGAATCCTCTCTCAACTAGATATCCAAACATAAAAACTAAGTCCAATGATAAAAAATAGTCTTGAGTAATTGTTAAGAATTAATCACCATAGCTAGAATAACAATCACAACTAGTATTGCATTTCAAGTAATTATAATAGAGTGTTCGAGTGGGAATGGGAGCAAGGGAGTTGACTCAAATTCTGAAGAGGCTATTGTTGATGGAGGGGAGGATGATAATCCTGGTGGAGGTTCTTTGGTGGTCTCTATGCTTCCTATGGCCTGGTTGCATCCTCTGTTCATGCCTACTTCATGTGCTGGGGAGTGCGTGGTTGTCTTAGAGGTTTTTCTTGTTCTTGATTTTGTTCAGTTGGGACCCGATGTCTTCTATGTTTTCCCTTGGTCCTTTGTTCCTATCTCTAGCTCTTTGGCTTGGTGTCCTATAGGGGGGCTTTCCCTCTAATGTCTTCTAGGTGATCTGCTACTTCTTCCTTTTAGTTTGGTTTTTACATAGTGGCCCTGGCTACTTGTCTTGGGTTTGGTTGGCCTTGAGAGTTGTTCTTATACATTTATCTACTTTGGAGGCCCTTGTGGAGTAGTTCTTTACCCTCCCTATTTCCACTATGTTAAAATTCCTAGTTGGAGAGGTGCTAGTCCTCTTGGCGGGATGTGCTTTATTATTAAATATCTTGCCCTCTTTGCTGTTGGTGGCTTTGGGAATGATTTTTTCCCCTGTTCTTAGCTGGTTAGGGGGGGTTGGGTTGTTCTTTTTCCCTAGATGTTCTTTTTTTTCTTGGCCTCAGCTACTTTCCCTTCTAGAGTATTTGCTTCGTGCTCTCTACTAGAAGTGTTTTTGGTTGCTTTGACTACCCTGGTTTCTTGCTTATTTCTATTGGGTGGCTTATTTTCTGAGTCTCTTTTCAAGTGTTGTTTGTTGAGATTTTTTCTCTCCCCCTTTTGGTTTTCAAAGTTCTATTTGTAGGATGTGGTTGTGATCATTAGGATGGCTAAGTTCCTTCAATTTTTTCTTTCGGCTCAAAAGTTTCTTCTCTCTTGGCTGGTGACTAAGGAGTGTTTTGTTTCTTTAGTTCCTATTGCTGAGATGACACTATTTCTTGTCCATGAGATCTCTTTACCCTCTTGTGGGGTGGTGGGGTTTATCCATGCGCTTCTCTTACTGGGACATTTTCTCAAGTTGTCAGTGGATGTCATGGTGTTCCTTGTTGTTGGTTGGATGGATTTCCCTCTACTATAGTTCGAGTCTTCTATTGAGGTGAAGATTACTCCTATCAAGGTGGAGCCCTCTCTTTTAGAGGTAGAGTTGGGGTCTGTGGAATCATGGTGGAGCTTTCCTTGCTATTGGTCCTTGCTATTACAACACCTTTGGAGGTGGTGCACACTCCTATGGAGATGGAGAAGTTTTTAATTTCAATTTGGCTACAGTTGTGGTAAGGTTATTCATGGCATCTACTCCTATAGAGGGGAGCCTATTCCTTTTGAGGTGGAGTTTGATTCAGCTCTTCGAGTGTGGTGGTGCTTCAAGAGGTATCCTTCTTCCTATTGGTGTGGCTGGGAAGTTTTTTGGTTTTCTTGCTTGGTGGATCTAGGCTATGTTTGGGAGAGCGGTGGGTTAAAGGTCCTCGTTAATTCCTAGTGTATTGTTAGGGATGTTGATCCTAATAATTTGACTGTAAGTGGGTTTCAGGTTCCCCTCAAATCTGGTTTGGGTTCAAGGTCCCTTGTAAAACTTGGTTGGGTTGGGTTTAAGGTTCTCATTAAAGCCTTTTCTAATTTCTGCAATATTGGGTAATCTTGTTCTTTTGGTGTTATACTACTGGTTTTATTTGTTGTATTCATGTGCAACTTGTTCTTCCTTGTGTGGGTTTCGGGGTCCTCATCAAAACCTGCTTGTTAATGGTTTTAGGTCCATTCAAAACTTGTTGTAAATGGTTTCGGGTCCATTCAAAACCTATTTTTCCCCTATAATCAAAACAACCACAACTAGTTACTAACACATCCAACTAATCATATCTCAAAATGATGGTATACTCATCATAATAGTAGGGTATGTGCATGGATGTGGGGGACCAAAAGGGGGCCTTAAGTGGCCATTTTTGTTTGAAATCAATAAAAAATGATCTTGGATGAGAAATTGAATATAGTTATATGTTCAAAATTTGAAGATGTGACAAGAACAAGATTCATAGTGCTTTGAATATAATTTCTAAACTAATTTTTTAGATGGTGGAGATTAAGAGATTCAAATATGGGGAGCACACAAAGTGTTCTTATTTGTTAGAAAAATATAACATAATGTTTGGTGTGCTCCCCATAAAATGTTTATATTTTTAGTATTTTAATAATTGTTTATGTGAAATTTGAGCATGTTACCCCCCCCACCTTTCTGAAAACTAATTGAAAGTCACTTTTTTGGATGTGTATATAATATAGTCTAGAATACAAAATATAATTTGTTTCAAATTTGGATGACTCATGGATAAAAAATGATACCAAAAAACTATACATATAATTGTTTAGCAAGAAAGGAAGACATTTACAAAAGAAATAAAAGATTAAAATCTTAAAATATTCAAAACATAGAAAAAATTACATGGTTATAAAGGTAAGAGAGAGCTTGACGTTATTGTGGTATTTTTTAGGTCAATATTGAAAGACATACAAACCTAATAGAGAACACGCTTGAGATTTAGACATTTTTATAATTTAAATAAAACATTATTTTTGGTGTTGACATGTAATTCCAACCCTTTGGATTCGATATCCAAGGAAAATCCTGCCATAAGAGTTGGAAATACCCAATGCAAGTAAAAAAATGAGTGTGTTACAACATGAACACATTATAACACATTTGTGTTATAATGCACTCACATAAATTTGGAGAAACAAAAATAAAAGCAAGAGGGAGGGAGAGATAGATATGGATGTATCTCTCCCTCTATTTCTATCTCTCCGTATATCTCTTTGTCTCTTTATCTCTCTCTACACCTCTCTCTATTACTTCTCTATCACCTCCTTTATTTCTCACTATTTTCCTTTCTATGAATATCTCCCTAGATCTCTCTCTCTCCCTCTCTACCTAGATATCTCATTATCTCTACATCTCTTATTATTCACTCCATATCTCCCACTCTATATCTATATGTAGTTATTTCTCTCTCTATGTCCCTCTCTCCCTTTCATTGCTCTCTATCTATTTCTATCTATATATCTCTCTACATCTCCCTCTCTTTATCTCTATTTTTCTATATATACCTTACTCCATCTATATCTCTCCCTCTCTCACTCTCCCCCTCTCCTATCTCTTTCTAACTATCTCTCTCCTTATCTCTCCTTTTATCTCTCTATATATTTATCTATATCTCTCCTTCTCTCCCTCTCTCCCTCCTTTTGTCCCTCTCTATCTATCTACCCACTCCCCCTCTTCTCTCTCTCTCTCTCCCCCTCTACCTACCTCTCTCCCTTTAACTACCTCTATCTCCCTATCTATCATTCTTTATATCTCTCCCCCACTCTCCCTCCCTCTCGATCTCCCCCTCTCTATCTTTCTATCTATAACTCCCTCTCCTCTTCCCATATATTTTTTCTCTTCATTTCTCTCCCCCTCTCTCTATCTCTCCCTAGCTCTCTCTCTCTCTCTCTCTATATATATATATATCCCCTTATATCTCTATATCTCTATCACTCTATCTCATACTCTCTATATCTTTATCTCTTCTTGTATATCTCTCTCTCCCCCCCTCTCTCTCTCCCCCTCTATCTTCATATCTAACTCTATCTTCCTCTCTCTCTATCTAGATGTCTACCTCTATCTTGTTATCTCCCTTTCTATCTCTCTATATCTTTGTCTCTATCAGTACCTCCCTCTCTCTCCCTCTCCCTATCACTAGACTTCTACATATATCTCTATTTTCCTCTCTATCTCTCTTTCCCCATCTCTATCTGTCCATATTTCTCCTTCTATATCTCCCTCTCTTTATATGTATCTCCTTATCTCTCCATTTCTTTACCCTTATATATTTCCCTCTCTCTACCTCTATATCACTTCCTATCTATATATTTGAAATTAGGGTTAGTAAGCTCTCAAATTATTTATTAATTTCAACCTGGATGTTAGACAAACCTATTTTAGATTATGGATTTCTAGTCAAGCATTCAATTTTTAGAGCATTACTAATTATACATGTTAGAGTCAAGAATTAATTTGTTGAGAACCACTACTTTTATGCCTTGGCTAAGCACTATTGATTCTAAGTCCTTTGTCCAACGATTCCTTAAATTCATCACATTATCATATTTTCGAAGATGGTCAAAATTTCTTCCTCTCTTTTAATATAGATAGTTATTTGCTTCAATGTTTCATTGTTATTGAGTAGCATAGTAATGATTTATCCATTTATTGGTGGATTGTTATCATTCCAAGTAGTATCCCTCTTGATGTGATTAATTGAGGCTTCTCTACCCTTCTCCATCCTATTGTGGTATCTTTCTTGTGTTTCTTAGGTTTGTTTCAACCTCCTTTCTTCTTCCATGTACATCTTAAATAACTCATTTCAATTTCTTCAAAAAATTATCTTAATCTCTTCTTCTCCTTTTTCCTCCTCTTCTTTGTGTTGAGGATGGATGCTTATAAGATCTTATATCAGTATGGGAGAATGTCCATTTATATGTATTTTATCCTCCCATATTCCAAAATATATTACATGGTATTGATTTCTACCATAATGGTCTTCAAACGACACTTAGTGGTGCAGGAGCACCCATAAGTTATCTTAGTATTGTCTAGGACAACTAGGAAATAAATCTTAGTTTATTTAGATGTAAGACTTCATGGCATTTTGGATTCAATGTTGATCATCTGGTGAAGGTCATGATGACCGATGATTAGGCCTAAGGGTTTTTGTTGTAAGGTTTGACCTTTTTAGGATTTTTAGGAATTGGTTTTCAATTTTGGCAAAGAATGCTCAATTAGAGCTTCATACGGCCAAGAAGAGCCCAAGGGAGCATAACTGATTGAGGAACCCTATTTAAGGAATGCCTCAGCAGTGGAGAAGGGTTGGAAGCATTTTGTATTGCTTTGAAGTTTGTGAATTGAGGAAAACAATGTGTGTTTGAGTGAATTTTCTGATTTTTGCTTTGAAGCAAGCTTTTAATGGATTGATCATAGCACTAAAATCTATGTAGGATGTAGGGTAGTGTTTCTTCAAGCTTTGTGTAGCATTAAATAGTTCCTTTGTGCAATTTCAAGCTTTGTTTGTAAATAATTTTTGATTCCACATTGTTGTTGGTCTGAACCAGACAGTTTTGAGAAAATGGAGTATTAGTTCACTTTCCCATTGTACAAATTGTATGACCCTTTGGGAATAGTGACTAGACTCCATGTGTGTATACATGGTAGGATTTAGGGTTTGTGGAAGCAAAGGAGCCACTGTGGAAGTCTTGCCCTAGGCGAGCCAGGGAGGTGCCTGGCTAGGAAGACTTAAGTGTAGAGCACATAATTTGCAGGGGTGACAAGTTTTTAACAAATTTCCTTTTGGAGAAGGTAGGAGGGAGTCTTGCCAATGTTTGGTAATCAGGAGGAAACTCCACCAACTCATTTGGTCAGTGAAAGACTTGACAGTTTGAGAGTAACCAAGAAATGGCTTAAGAAACCCTAGTATTTTCCCATTTTCAAGCTAAGGTTTTGTACGGGCAATTAAGACCCAAGACCTCAAAAATATTTAAGAGGTGTCCACATGAACCAGGAATGTCAAAGAAAGATTGGGGGTTATTTGGGAAGATTTAGAGAATCAACCTATTTTCTCGGAGTAGGAGGCCTAATTGGGGCTCCTAGGGCTAGTAGCCTTTTAAGACCCTAATGAGGGTTTGGTGAAAGCGACCAAGAAATGGAGTCAAGTGGACCTTCAAGAACCAAAATAGGATGGATTGAAGTATTTTGAAGCACCTCCACACTCCTGCAAAGTTTAATTCTTTATTTTGGAGGTTTGTAGCCTTTAGGGTGGATTAAGGGCTAAGGTAGAGTGCAAGTTTGCACCAAGGTTTGACTTGGTAGAAGGAATTTTTGTTGATAGTTGGGGTTGGAAAAGCAAGACCAAGGGATCCTAAGTACTAGAAGGTCCTATAGGTTGAAATGGTGGAGTGAACACACCTTAGGAGTCTTCCAAGCAAGACCCAGAGCATGAAACAATGATTGTTTCATCCAACCTCCCTACCAGATTGGTATCAGAGCAAGCAAAAGATTTGGGATTGACTATTGTATGTCTAAGATTGAGTCTAGTGGTTCTACCATCATGGTGACAAATGTAGAATTGGCCAAGATGGTCAAAGAACAGGAGGAATAAAATAGGCTATTGAGGGAAAGAATAGCCCAACTTGAGCAAGCAATGAGGAATGTGCAGTTGGAAGGAAGGGTACCAAAGGAAGAAGAGGTTGCAGAGGAAGACAAGACCCCTGAACCTAACCCTGTTTTGAAAGAAGATCCTTTCTTGAAGGCATTTAAGGCTTTGAGTGGAAAATCACTTGAAGGCATACCACTGTTTAGTGGAAAAATGGAAGCTGATCTAGTCATGGATTGGATAGAGGGAATGGAAAACCATTTTGAGTGTGATGGGGTCACAGAAGCACAGAAGGTGAAGGTGGCAAAGTCAAGATTAAGAGGTTTTTCCTTGACATGCTGGAAGTTCATTCAGATAGAGAGGGAAAAGGAAGGCAAGCAACCTATCTCTACTTGGAAGGGAATGGTTGCCAAAGTGAGGGAAGCATACATGCTAGATGATTATGAGATTCAGCTGCATAAGAAAAGACAGAGCTTGAGACAAAGAGACCAAGATGTGAACTCTTATACTGAGGAGTTTCAAAAACTTTGCATGAGGTCTAATGTAACTGAGGATGAAAGTCTTAAGGTGGCTAGGTATCTTAACGGCTTGAAGTGGAACATTCAAGAGGAGATGACTCTTCTAAGTCCCAAAACAATGCACTAATGTTATCAATTGGCTATAAAGATTGAATAAAGGAGTAAGAGGAAACAAGACCAGGCTTCTAAGAGCAGAGGTAAAGGCATAGATCAAAGAGGACATAGAGGTGGATACCTAGGTAGAGGGACTGAACAAAGAAATCAGGGAGAGTCTAAACTCATAAAGCATGGAGGTGAAACAACTTCTAGAGGAGGTTATGGAAGAGGCAGAGGACCACAAGGAGGTTCAAATAGAGGAAGAGGAGCAGGCTGAAGTAACTCATACTTTGCTAGTATGAAGTGTTACAATTGTGGTCAAGTAGGTCATCCAGCTTATAGGTGCTCGGAGAAAGCATCTTCATCAAATACAGAAAAAAAGAGTAGCATATGCTCAAGAAGACACCATGAGTGTTAAGTCACTAGAGGTTAGTCACATCGAGTCAGAAATGGGGGAGAACTTGATGTTTAGCAGGGTTCTAATCAGACAACCAGTCAAAGAAGAGCCAAAGCAAAGGAGAGCCTTATTCAGGGCAAGATGCAAAATACTTGGAAAGGTGTGCAAGGTAATAGTGGACTCAAGGTCTACTGATAACATAATATCTGAGGAGGCAGTGAGAAAGTTAAAGTTGGAGAAGGTACCCCACACTAATCCTTACAAGGTGACATGGTTGAACAAAGGGCAACGTGTTCTTGTAAATGAGCAAACAACAGTGGAGTTCTCCATTGGAGGGTACAAAGACAAGTTGATTTGTGATGTGTTGCCCATGGATGCATGCCATCTTCTATTGGGCAGGCCATGGCAGTATGACAGAGGAGCCATCTATGATGGAAAGGAGAACAATATCTCATTCAAGAAGGATGGAAAGACATTCAAATTGCAGTCACTGTCAGATGAAGAAGAAGGATAGTCAAAGACCCCTAGTGTCTTGTTAAGTAGTGGAAAGGAGTTTTTCAACACCCTACAACAAGGAGGGGAAGGATATATAGTCATGGTGCAGTCTAAGGAGAAAGATCAAACTGGGAAAACAGTCATACCAGAAGCAGTCTAGAAGTTACTTGAGAAGTATAAGGACATAGTCAGTGATGGAACACCAACAACCTTACCTCCAAAGAGAGCCATCAGTCATCAGATTGACTTCATACCAGGGGCTTCATTTCCAAATAAGGCAACATACAAGCTTACACCAGATCAGAACCTAGAAGTAGCTAGACACGTGCAGGAGTTATTAGACCAAGGACTAATTAGGAAGAGCATCAGTCCATGTGTAGTACCAGTGGTCTTAGCAACCAAGAAAGGTGGTAAGTGGAGGTTATGCACTGATTCTAGAGCTATAAATAGAATTACAATCAGATATAGGTTCCTTATTCCTAGGATGGAAGATTTGATGGATTGTCTTGGAGGAGCTCAGTATTTCACCAAGTTGGATCTCAAGAGTGGATACCATCAGATTAGAATCAAAGAGGGAGATGAATGGAAGACAACTTTTAAGACAAATAATGGGTTATATGAGTGGAGAGTGATGCCATTTGGCCTCTCAAATGCCCCTAGCACATTCATGAGGCTCATGAATGAAGTGCTTAAGGATTTCACAGGGCTATTTGTGGTGGTATATCTAGATGATATACTTATCTTTAGCAAGACAACATAAAAACGTCTAAAGCATGTGGAGTTGGTTCTTAAAATATTACAGGAGGAGAGGTTAGCCATCAACCTAGAAAAGTGTGAGTTCTTCAAACAAGAGCTTGTGTATTTGGGGTTTGTAGTATCCCCAGGAACATTGAAAATGGACCCAAGCAAGGTGGAAGCTATCCTAAACTAGCCTACACCAACCATTGGGACAGAGGTAAGAAGTTTTCATGGGTTAGCTTAGTTTTATAGGAAGTTTATAAGGAGCTTTAGTGGCATATGTGCACTAGTACTTGACACAATCAAAGGTGGCCTAAAAACTAAGTTCAAATGGACTCTTGAAGCAGAGAAGGGTTTTGAGAAACTGAAACAAGAAGTGGCAACTCAACCCATCCTTTTGTTACCTAGCTTTGATAAGTTATTCACTGTGGAATGTGATGCTAGTGGAATTGCAGTAGGAGGAGTGCTAAGCCAAGAAGGAAGGCCTATAGCTTTCTTTAGTGAAAAGCTCAATGAAGCTAAGACAAAGTATTATGCCTATGACCTAGAACTGTATGCGTTAGTGCAGTCACTTAGAAAGTGGAGGCATTATCTCCTACCTAAAGAGTTTGTAGTGTTTATTGATAACTAGGCACTTAGCTACATCATCACACAAGAGAAGTTGAGCAATAGACACTTGAAATGGATGGAATACCTCCAAGCCTTCACTTTTACCATCAAGCATAAGAAGGGACAGTTGAACAAGGTGGCAGATGCACTAAGTAGGAGGTTGCTGACAGTGCAGGAGATACAGATAAAGAGCATTGGAATAGATAGTTTCAAGGATCTCTATGGTGAAGATGAAGACTTCTCGGAGGCATATAAGGTATGTTTTGATTTTGAGAATCACTTCCATAGTCAATTCTCAGAGTATACATTGCAGAGTGGACTTTTGTTCAAAGGGAATCAGTTATGTGTTCCAAAAGGTTCAATGAGGGAGAATCTTATCCAGAAGAAGCATAATGGTAGTCTTAGTGGTCATTTTGGTATCAACAAGACAATGGAACTAGTGCAGAGGTTATACATTATTGGCCCAAGTTGCCAAGGGATGTCAGAAGGTATGTGGAGCAGTGTGTAGTTTGTATGAAAGCCAAGGGGGGAGCTATCAATGCAGGTTTGTATCAACCTCTACCTATTCCCAACAGACCATGGGAATGTGTTAGCATGGACTTTGTGGTAAGACTCCCTAAGACTAAGATAGGGTTTGATAGTGTCTATGTGGTGGTAGATAGGTTCAGTAAGATGAGTCATTTTATTCCTTGCAAGACCACCCATGATGCTAGCTACATTGCTCAACTCTTTTTCAAAGAGATTGTGAGGATCCATGGATTGCCATTGAGCATTGTCTCAAACGGGGATGTGAAATTCATGAGTCACTTTTGGAAGACTCTATGGAGCAGACTAGGTACCAATTTGTCTTTTGCATCAGCCTACCATCCTCAAACAAATGGACAAACTGAGGTGATAAATAGAGTGTTAGGTAACCTTCTAAGGTGCCTCACCAAGGAGTATGGACAGACATGGGACTTGGTCATATCACAAGCTGAATATGCCTACAATGACAGTGTGAATCAAACCACAAGAAGAAGTCCTTTTGAAATAGTGTATGGAATGCACCCAAGAGGTGTGTGTGAACTTAGAGATTTAGGAGCTATGGAGAATAGGAGTGGCCATGCTGAAGATTTCTCTCAGACCATGAAGGAGATTCAGGAGCAAGTGAAGAAGACAATTATGGAGGCTACTCACAAGCTGAAAGCTAAAGTGGATATGTCTAGAAAAGATCTACAATTTGCAGTAGGAGACTATGTCATGGTCCATCTCAAAAAATATAGATTGCAAAAGGGAACATCAACCAAGCTGCATATGAAGAGAGTGGGGCCATGTAAGGTGATAGCCAAGGATGGAAAGAATGCTTACAAGATGGAGCTACCTGCAGACTTAGGCATTTCACCAGTGTTTAATGTGGCTGATTTGATCAGGTATAAAGGACTAGTCACTGATTTGGATCAGACAAGTGTGGATGTCTTGAAGGATGTAAGTAACATAGCCTTACCTCCTAAAGACAAGCTGCAAGCAGAGAGGATCTTGGAATCAAGGGTGAAGAAGTCTACCTGATATAAGGAATACATGGAGCATCTCATCAAATGGAAGGAAAAACCAGAATCTGAGGCTACATGGGTGAATGAAGCTCAGTTCAAGAAGTAGGGTATTGATTCATCTATGATTTATCCCCACAATCCTTAGTGTTTGGCTGAGGGGGAGAATGGTGCAGGAGCACCCATAAGTTATCTTAGTATTGTCTAGGATAATTTTGTCTAGGACAACTAGGCAATAAATCTTAGTTTATGTAGATGTAAACCTTCATGGCATTTTGGATTGGATGTTGATCATCTGGTGAAGGTCATGATGACCAATGATTATGCCTAAGGGTTTTTCTTGTAAGGTTTGACTTTTTTAGGATTTTTAGGAATTGCTTTTCAATTTTGGCAAAGAATGCTCAATTAGAGCTTCATACAGCCAAGAAGAGCGCAAGGGAGCATAACCGATTGAGGAACCCTATTTAAGGAATGCCTCGGCAGTGGAGAAGGGTTGGAAGCATTTTGTATTGCTTTGAATTTTGTGAATTGAGAAAAATAGTGTGTGTTTGAGTGAATTTTCTGATTTTTGCTTTGAAGCAAGCTTTTAATGGATTGATCATAGCACTAAAATTTGTGTAGGATGTAGGGTAGTGTTTCTTCAAGCTTTTTGTAGCATTAAATAGTTCCTTTGTGTAGTTTCAAGCTTTGTTTGTAAATAATTTTTGATTCCACACTGTTGCTGATCTGAACCAGATAGTTTTGAGAAAATGGAGTATTAGTTCACTTTCCCACAGTAAAAATTGTACGACCCTTTGGAAATAGTGACTAGACTCCATGTGTGTATATATGGTAGGATTTAGGGTTTGTGGAAGCAAAGGAGCCACTGTGGAACCCTAGGCGAGCTAGGGAGGTGCCCGACTAGGAAGACTTAAGTGCAAAGCACATAATTTGCAGGGGTGACAAGTTTTTAACAAATTTCCTTTTGGCAAAGGCAGGAGGGAGTCTTGCCAAGGTCTGGTAATCAGGAGGAAACTCCACCAACTCATTTAGTCAGTGAAAGACTTGAAATTTTGAGAGTAACCAGGAAATGGCTTAAGAAACTCTAGTATTTGCCCATTTTCAAGCTAAGGCTTTGTACTGGAAGTTAAGACCCGAGACCTCAAAAATATTTGAGAGGTGTCCACATGAACTAGGAATTTCAAAGAAATATTGGGGGTTCTTTGGGAAGATTTAGAGAATCAACCTGTTTTCTCGGAGCAGGAGGCCTAATTGGGGCTCCTTGGGATAGTAGCCTTTTAAGACCCTAATGAGGGTTTGGTGAAAGCGACCAAGAAATGGAGTCAAGTTGACCTTCAAGAACCATAGTAGGATAGATTGAAGTCTTTTGAAGCACCTCCACACCCCTGCAAAGTTTAATTCTTTAATTTGGAGGTTTGTAGCCTTTAGGGTGGGTTAAGGGCTAAGGTAGAGTGCAAGTTTGCACCAAGGTTTGACTTGGTAGAAGGAATTTGTGTTGATAGTTGGGGTTGGAAAAGCAAGACCAAGGGATCCTAAGTACTAGAAGGTCCTATAGGTTGAAATGGTGGAGTGAACACACCTTAGGAGTCTTCCAAGCAAGACCCAGAGCATGAAACAATGATTGTTTCATCCAACCTCCTTACCACCTAGTCTATTCTATTTCTAGTTCCTAATACACCAACAATTCCATTGGATAGTAAGGTAATTACCACCACCAAAAACTAGTGAGGGAGTGAGTGATAATGATCAAATTGCCTGACCAGGCTCTCCCTCCTCTTCTAATATTGGGGCTTGGGAGGATGAGGGTTTTAAGGACCTCCACCAATAAGGAGAGTGGTTCACTACACTTACTCCTTAACCTCCTCATTCAGTAAAATTTTCTCAAGTTAAGTGAGTTCTTAAATAAGATTTTTTTTATAATTTCTTTCACAATGTTCATACCTCTTTGGTAACCTTATTTTTTCTAAGCAAGTAGAAGGTAGAATAAATTTTATAATTATTAAATTCTAAGTTAAATTTGTTGATTTATAGATGAAACATGTTCTTGATGCATATGTCAACCAATAATAATGAGAAGTTGAGATGGGGTCAATAAGAAAGTATGAAACACCATAGAAATACATCTTTCAAGTAAAAAACATGTATGTTGGGAAGACCAAACACAATTAGAGATCAAATTGGTTTTAAATTCCATGCTTGTCTCATAGGTAGACTAGATTAAAATCCTAATACTTGAATGAAAAAAATATCCCAATTGATAGTCATGAGTGGGAGCTTTATAGATTCCATTTAACTACCCTAGATTCACTTGATGCCAATATAATACCTCATGTGGGGTTTAACTCCTTTACCATATGTGATGACACCTATATAATACCTCATTGGGGGTTGAACTCCTCTACCATATATGTGATGGAACTATCTTACACTAGGTTAAAATTGGAAGTTGGAAGCATGATGGAGGCAAAAGATAAGTCATGTTGTAAAAATTACCAATTGATAATCTTGACAGATGACCTTTCCATCCAAAGGGGTTTATTTAATTTGCATCAAGAAATCTAGACTTCAATCCTTCAACAAAGGCTCTTCAACATGATGAGTCATTAATTAGTTTTAAACCTAAGACTAGTTCTATGTGCCTCCTTGGAATAAATAGAAGTTTAAATTAATCAAACCTACATGATTACCATTAAGACCCAATAATAAGTTGAAAATGATTTACTATTTGGGAATTAGGTTTCTCAAAGGTTATCGAGATTATCTAGACTTTATGTCATATTTAAACAAATTGAATTGTTGTGTCAACTCCATATGCCAATCAATGAAAAAGAGGGCATAAGGGAAATAAAATCACTTGATATAAACTTGGATCTAGTTAAACTAAAATGTGTCTTTTAAATTCTACAATTTTAACGTATTTTAAAAAAATTAGCAAGGTTTTAACCTGAATTTAATTGAGGGTTGAAAATAACTTTAAGTTGAATAATAGGTTAGACATTTTGTCGACTACTTCAAACTAAAGATGAAAAATTAATGGCTGATCTAGTGTATTATAAGCAAAGATGATGACACTTAGCATCATCTCTTTCAATAAAGAATTAGATGCAACCTCATTGTATTGAGAACACTCAAGATAAAGTTTCATACTTTGAATCCTTATGAAACATGATGATTAATCACCCACCAAAAATTAATGTCACATAGCAACTACTCCCTACCATTGCAAAATGCTTGAAAATAGAAATAATAATAGATATTAAAAATTAATCATATTAATTAACAAGAATTGGAAGAAACAAAAAACATTTTCAAATTGAAGAGTAATCTTAATCAATCCCACTGTTAACTCGTCCAATATTAATGAACATGCGTAAACTTATTGTCAATCACGTCACATACAATTAGATTTTCGTATCTTTGCTCAGACAAAGCAGACCCCATCTGAAAAAGAACCAGTGACCCATAATAGTGGAGTTGTTAACTTCAAAAATTTGATATTTTCACAATAAGACAGTCTTTTCAAAGTCTTAACAATATAAATACTGTATATTATTATTATTATTATTATTTTTAAATACTATATTGTAATTGGACTATGGGGTGCAGAACAATCATTAATTGAAAGAAATTCTTAATATCTGAGGTTTCTTAGAGTGCCAGAACTTATTAATTCAGCTTAACTAACAATTAATTTAAACAAATACAAAATCATAAATAGATCTCAGTATAAAACTTAGAGAATTCAGAGTAAGAAAAATTTAGAACCCAAGCAAAAAATGTTTGATAAAAATAAAAATAAATTGATTATCTTAAATCAAGATGTGAAGATAAATATGCAAGGAAGGGCTTTAGAAAAATTCACCTCCAACAATTCATTACCATGACAAATTCATCTCGTAAAAAATTCATCATAACGATGAATTGGTGGAGGTGAATTTATTGACGATAAATTATTGACAGTGAATTTGCCTGAAACCATAAGAAAGATATAACGATCACCTAATTGGACCATGCATCTCTGAGCATATGATTCCAATGGGTCTTCTGGGGTCAATCCCACCATGGACAAAATAAGTTCTCCCAAACCCAAATTTTACCGCTAAGTAGCCAAGGGAAACAATGACAGTCACACCATGATTTGGGGATAGAGTAAGGGAATCTTCTAGGCATTTTTTAAACATGGCCTCTCTTAACATTGGTCACACCGGACAAAGACTATTCCCTTTAATTTAAATGGCTCAGAATTTAAATCTGACATGGGAGAAGTCAGTGACAGGGGGTGACGAAGGGATAGTTATATACACAGTCCAATTTATTTCTGTACAAAATCCGACTATAAAGAGACTTATCCACTGTAAAGCAAAGACTTCAACTATAAGTCTAAATCTAGCAATCAGAGAAAGAGAGTTATCTACTTTAAAAGATTTTCATAAACTGTGAGTAATCTTCAAATCAAAGAAATAGACTTATCTTTCTTAACCCATAAGTCTAATTTAAAGACAGAGACCTATCTACTGTGTAAGACAAGACTTTCATAAACTGTGAGTCTAAATCTACACCATATTTACACATCAAGGAGGAAAGCAATGAATTCAAATTTGGGTCCACTTAATATCCAATTCGAAACTAAATTCCATTTCTTATGAGCTAAATCAGACAAGTAAATTCTTTCTGTAAGCAGTACTTTCTGGTAAGTGTAATTTTAAATTTAAACTATATTTATCATTTAGCATGATATCTTAATAAACTGGGATAGTGATTTTAGATTCAGAGTCATTCTAACAACCATAATAGATTAAATTACATTAAAAAAATTAAAATTTCTTAATTCAATTAGGTTATGCAAAGAATAAAATTTTATCAAAATATTTCACTTATCTCTTCTCTTTTTATTTTTCATGTTTAGGACATACCTTAGTATACCATTTCACAAATTCGTTTATGAGTTTTTCTATATAAATGTACAATTGAGTCTAGTCTTCATATATGAAAGCTTTGTTCTAATGGGATTCCAAGATTAAGATATGCTTAATTGTATCTTTTGTATCTTTAAAAATTACATGGAACTTATATTTTTATCCATCCTCATAGGAGTTGAAGGTGTATAGGATTTATCTGTTCCTAGCTTTGTTCCAATAGGATTCCAAGATTAAAAGATGCTTAATTGCATCTTTGGTATCTTTGCCAGATACAAGGAACTTATTCATATTTTTATCCATCCTCATAGGAGTTGAAGGTGTATTGGATTTATCTTTTGAAACTTTGGGTTCATCCTTCCTCTTGATTTATCCTCTTTCCTTGGTTCTATTTATTTATTTTCTTTAGGTCCTTTTTTCTTAAATTCCTTTTTTGAATAACTAAATTTCTTTCTCTACTAGTGTCCTTACGTATTTTGATCTATTAAATAATTCACCATCCAATATTTCTTTAAAAAAATTCACAACACTCTCTTCTCACTCTTCATTTTTCTAGCCTAAGCAAGGATTCAATACTTATCTCTTCTTTTGATCTAATCTGAACTAGACTTGTTTGACACAAGGGGTGACTCTTGTTCTAGGGGTTTCACCTCTTCAAGGTGTCATTTCTTATTGGGAGATGCAACTTTTTGTAATTTTTCAATAGTTAATATTCTTTTGCTAAAGAATGTAGGATTCTCTCATCATTCTTCCATTGTCTCAATTACATCCATGGCTAACTTATTGCACATTTTTCTTATGTACTTTCTCTCTGCATTCCTTTCTATTTCTTGAAAGTATAAATTTTTCATCATCTTACCCTTTTATTAGTATATCTAATTACTATAATATTATCTAAGTATTCTTCACTCAAATTCAAAAGTTTTAATTTTAAAATTAGGGTTAGTAAGCTCTCAAATTATTTATTAATTTCAACCTAGATGTTAGACAAACCTATTTTAGATTGTGGATATTTAGTCAAGAATTCAATTTTTAGAGCTTTACTAATTCTACATACTAGAGTCAAGAATTTAATTTGTTGAGAACCACTGCTTTTATGCCTTGGATGAGCACTATTGCTTCTAAGCCCTTTGTCCAATGATTCCTTAAATTCATCACATTATCTTATCATATTTTCTAAGATAACCAAAATTTATTCCTCTCTTTTAATATGGTTAGTTATTTGCTTAGATGTTTCATTGTTATTGAGTAGCATAGTAATGATTTATCCATGTTTATTGGTGGATTGTTATCATTCCGAGTAGTATCCCTCTTGATGTGATTACTCTACCCTTCTCCATCCTATTTTGGTATCTTTCTTGTCTTTATTGTGTTTTTTTCAACCTCCTTTCTTCTTCCATGTACATCTTATAACCCATTTCAATTTCTTAAAAAAAAATTCTTAATCTCTTTTACTCCTTTTTCCTCCCCTTCTTTGTGTTGAGGATGGATAATTATTTAAGACCTTCTATTAGTGTGGGAGAATGTCCTTTTGTATGTATTTTTGTCCTCCCATCTTCCAAAATATATTACATGGTATTGATCTTGCTACCATAATGGTCTTCAAATGACTCTTAGTATATTCTATTTCTAGTTCCTAATACACCAACAATTCCATTGGATAGTAAGGTAATTACCACTACCAAAAATTGGTGAGGGAGTGAGTGATAACAATCAAAATATCTAACCCTCTCCCTCCTCTCCTAATATTGGGGCTTGGAAGGATAAGGATTTTAAGGACCTCCACCGATAGGGAGAGTGGTTCACTACTCTTACTCCTTAACCTCCTCATCCAATAAAATCTCTCAAGTTAAGAGAGTTCTTAAATAAGATTTTTTTTCTAAATTCTTTCACAATGTTCATACCTCTTTGCTAACCTTATTTTTTTCAAGCAAGTAGAAGGTAGAATAAAGTTTATGATTATTAAATTCTATTAATTTTGTTAATTTATAGATGAAACGCGTTCTTGATACATAGGTCAACCAAGAATAATGGGAAGTTGAGATGGGGTCAGTAGGAAAGTATGGAACATCATAGAGATAAATCTCTCAACTAAAAAACATGCATGTTGGGAAGACCAGACACAATTAGAGATCAAATTGGTTTTAAATTTCTTGCTTGTCTCATAGGTAGACCAAGATTAAAATCCTAATAAGAATGAAAAAATATCTCAATAGACAGTCATGAGTGGTAGCTTCATAGATTCCATTTAACTACCCTAGATTCACTTGAAGCCAATATAACACCTCATGTGGGGTTTAAGTCCTTTACCATATGTGATGATGCCAATATAATACCTCATGTGGGGCTGAACTCCTTTACCATATGTGATGGAACTATCTTACACTAGGTTAAAATTAGAAGTTGGAACCATGATGGAGGAAAAAGACAAGTCATGTTGTAAAAATTACCAATTGATAACCTTGACACATGACCATTCCATCCAAAGGGGTTTATTTAATTTGCATCAAGAAATATAGACTTCAATCCATCAACAAAGGCTCTTAGACATGATGTGTCATTAATCAGTTTTAAACCTAAGACTAGTTTTATGTGCCTCCTTGGCATAAATAGAAGTTTAAATTAATCAAACCTACATGATTATCATTAAGACCCAATAATAAGTTGAAAATGATTTACTGTTTGGGAATTAGGTTTCTCAAAGGTTATCAAGATTATCTAGACTTTATGTCATATTTAAACAAATTGAATTGTTGTCTCAACTCCATATGCCAATCAATGAAAAAGAGGGCATTGGGGAAATAAAATCACTTGATATAAACTTGAATCTAGTTAAACTAAAATGTGTCTTTTAAATTCTAAAATTTTAGTGATTTCTAAAAAATTTCAGCAAAGTTTTAACCTAGATTTAATTGAGGGTTTGAAATAACTTTAAGTTGAATAATAGGTTAGGCATTTTGTCAACTGCTTTAAACTAAAGATGAAAAAATAATGGCTGATAGTCTATATGGACCAAGATGATGACACTTAACATCATCTCTTTCAATAAAGAGTTTGATGCAACCTCATTCTATTAAAAACAATTGAGATAAAATTTCATACTTTGAATCTTTATGAAACATGATGATTAATCACCCAACAAAAAATAATGTCACGTAGCAACTACTCCCTATCATTACAAAATGCTTGAAAGTAAAAAAAAAAATAGATATTAATAATTAGGGGAGAGGGGCCTATAGTGGAGCACCCTAACTTCGTATTTCTCAAAATCCTACGTGGAAATTTCAAATCGCTCCCAATTGCTCCCAATTATGTACAACAGTTTATTTGGCAACTCATGTGCTTCTATATTTCATTTTAGGGCCACATCATCAAATATGAAGCCACATCAGCATGCTTTTTGTTGAGGTATCCAAAAAAGCCAAAAAAAAAAAGTGAGACTGATAGTGGTGCACTAAGTCATGTTTTATTGGTGTGCTGATGTGGCATCACATGATTTGTCACTTTGTATACTTTATGGATAAAAAGTGTTTTGCAATTGGATATTAAACTGCTCCACTATGGGGTCCATTGAGGACTACTTTTATCCCCACTATTGGACCCTGCTCCATTATGGGCCCCTCTCCCCTAGATGGGGAAGAAACAAAACCATTTTCAACTTGAAGACTAATCTAATCAACCCTACTCTTAACTCGTCCAATATTAATGAACATGCATAAGCTTCAATTTTACTTTGAAAAAACATTGCTTTGCTTTTCATCAACGAGTTTCATGTTTCATCTAAATTCACGTGAATTTTAAGTTAAAGTTTTGGTTTTTATGAATGAGTTTCATTCTTTATCTGAATTCACATTAATTGGTAGACCATATTCTGCATCTCTCACTATAAGGTAGAATTCTTTGTCAAGAAGTAGCTGTAATTTTTATCTTGTTTTGAAGTTAACTCTTTCCGTGTCTTGTGGTTCTATTTTTTTCCTTGCCCCTAACACATGTTTTCCTCTTTCCTTCCTATTTCCAAAGCAATTGGATAAGTTGATACCAGTTTTCATGTAAAGTTTTGGTTTTAAAATCAACATTTCAGATCATACTCAATCCATGATATATTTTTAATCGACATCTAAATCACATTCAATGATTCATCACCAAATAGATGATGTATCAGTAAGTATAATCTGACGTGTGAATTGAAAAACATACACAATTTAAAACAAAATTTTCATCGACATATACTGCTGTAATAGTCTTTTTAAAGAGCTGTTCTAGATAGCCTATTGAAATTTTGTTTTTCGGTTATAGTTCGCCGAAGGCGTATCCTATTTGAAGTGAGCCCGACTCACTTTATCCATCCACGGTGCAGTAGGGATCGAGAGATGATTGGTTTCATCTGAATAGTTGATTTTCTTTTGTTTTCATTCGCTACTTTTCAATTTTTCTAGCCTCGACCCCCATCGCTTTGACCATCCTGTTGTAATATGAAAATGTCACGCCGGGCTTGGCATAGTCTTTGAAAGTGAAATTGAGGCTGTAGGAATTGAAGGCCCATACAAAATTTCAAGAGCTACGTCGGCATGTCCAACGTGATTCAGAACGGATTTGCCACCTATGGGAAGGACGCCAACGCCCTTATGATGGGCTTTAGTAGCTATGCTACGGGATCCAATGTCATCAACAACAGCTTCATGGCCTACGACCAGGGGGGCAACGCCACCACTGGAGGGTTCACCAGCTATGCAGATAATGACAACCGTGTGACTAACGAGTTTCAAAACTACACGGCGAATGTAAACGGGAACGACGAGAGCTCTACAAACTACAGTCATCTTGCTGGTACACAACAGTCTGTGTCCAAATCATACGGAAAGAATGCCAAGGGTGCAGGGATCACCTTCACTACTTACGGGAACAAAACCCGGTTTGACTCCTCTAGTGAATTCGTTCAGTACGCCAACGGTTCCAACAATCACAATGTGGCCTTCAATTCCTACAGCCTCAATTTCACTTTCAAAGACTATGCCAAGTCCGGCGTGATGTTTTCAGATTACAACAGGATGGTCAAAGTGATGGGGGTCGAGGCTGGAAAGTTCTTCAGGGAGAATCTGTTGGTGCGGGGCAAAACTCTCTCCATGCCCGATATCAAAGATGACATGCCCAAAAGATTGTTCCTTCCTGGTTCCTTGGCTGATAAGCTTCCCTTTAGTACCCAGACTCTGTCGGAGCTGATGAACACATTTCACATTCCAAAGAACTCGACAATGTGCCTCACAAGGCATCCCAAAGAATATTAGATTGCTTCTCTATAAATTTTTTGAAATTATTCTTCTTGGAACTTACATCATGTTTTCAGTGTTAGATATTCTATTTTCAAATTGTCCACCTTTAAGTGCAACAAATGGAAAAAAACCATTTCCAGTGAGGGATTAAATCCTGATTGTGGTGTACATGTTGCAGACTAGATAGTTGGACACAAAGATTAACAACACAAGGATTGAGGTCATACCCATATTTAAAGTTGTTAAGGAAAGTCAAATTATTTACTAGAGGAAATATTTCACCAAATCTTAGATTGTGGAGTATTTTTGGTACTTAATTTTTTTGTTTGGTGTGATGAGAGCCATCACCTTGCATGGAGAGGCAACTATCCCAAGTGGTAGAATGAATCCTACGGTTAATGTCAACATCAAATAAATTTTCCTAATCAACATATTACTTGGAAAAGAAACACTCACAACACCAAAGTTATCACTAGGTGGGACCCTTGCCAAGGCACTCCAGCATCAACACCTGAAAGATGTGCTGAAAATTCAAAACTATAGAAGGCTGAACTATTTTTGCTTCCAAAAAGCTCTTCGTTCTTATTCTTTATCAAGAATTATTCGCTATTTTTGTGATGCTTGTTTATATCAAACTCTCCTAAATTCCTCATCTATTCTACTTGGTCATACTCATGCACTACACAATTGTAAATTATGAAGGTTGATATTTCACACATATTCTAAATGGTTGAGGTTGTGCTCCCACCAATTGTGATCTAATAGGATTTGTTGGTTGATGGAGACTAAGAGACTCCTTATTTCCAAATTTCTTTTCTACTATGAGATTTGAGGTAGATGATATTGTTGAGGTGGCTTTTAATCCAATTTCTTTGTTGTATCATGATCAGAGATGCTTTATCCTTTCTTTATGGGGTTGCAATTCATAGATGTATATCCTTGAATAGGAACCTTCAAGGTTCTCAGGATGACTTCCTTGAACCTGGTGCAAATGTTAAAGGTCACAAACACTAATTGGATACAACCAACTCACACACATATAGGGACAATTAATAAGACAATGTTCCACTTTTAGTATTGCTACCAATGCTTTCAAACTAGCAAGTCACAATCTTGGCTTTACCCTTGTCCAGGGGATGGGTCATGGAAGTAGTAGCACACCTCTAGCTTTTTTCTTTATTATCAAAGTTTCATTCGTTATGGATGCTAGGAAAGGTTCTAGGATGTGTGTCATGATTTCTATGTGTATTGTTAATATTTACCCTCTTATTCCTAGACAATTATGGGCATCATCGTATCTTGCACTGGCCCTTTCATGGTGATAGATGGAAAAGTTGTTTGTTGGTTGTGATTTGACCTACAAACATGGTGATATCACTACTCCCATTTTTCTTTGTCATCTCAATGCTTCCTTGGGAGATCCTTTCCATATAATATTATTCTTACTTTTACTTAGTTTTTATGGTTTGAAGTTCACCTCTTTGGGTTTATCCTAATGTATGTTAGCATTTCTTTAGTCACATAGAGAGAATAAAGAAAAAGAGATAGAGATAGAGATAGTAAGAGAGATAAAGAAAGAGAGATAGAGGAAACTAGAGAAGATGAAAAATATAGATATAAAGTCACATAGAGAGAATAAAGAGACAAAGAGTAGTAGACAAAGACATATATAGAGATAGATAGATCAATAGATCAAGAGGGAGATGGGAACAAAAAGAAGGGGAGATAAATATGGATAGAAAAAGAGAGTGGAGAGAGAGAGATAGAAAGAGAGAGAGATGCAAAGGAGAGATAGAAGGGAAGATAAATATAGAAAGAAATATGAGAGAGAAGATGAGAGAGATTAAGAAAAATGAGAAACCTAGAGATAGATAGTGAGACTCCCTCTCTCTCTATATAACTTCCTATCTCGATCTTTCTATCCCTCCATCTCTCCCTCTCTCATTCTCTTGCTCTCTTTGTCTCTCCCTCTTTCTATCTTTGTTTCCCTCTCCCTCACCCTCTCTCTCCATATCCATCTCTCTTCCTCTCTATCTCTATATCCTTATCTCTCCATCTTTATACTTATCTCTTTATCTCTCCCTTTTTCTATCCCTATCTCCTCCTCTCTCCCTATCGCTCCTTTTTATATCTCTCTAATTCTCCTTTATCATTTATCTATTTATATCCCTCTCTCCCTTCCTATATATATACATATATATCCCTCTCTATATGTATCTCCATTTATCTCTCTTACTTACACACACAAACTCCTTGTTTATCCCTCCCTATCTCCCTATCTCCATCTCTTTATCTCTCCCTCTTCTCTCTATCTCTCTCTATCACTATATCTCACCATCTATATCTCTCTATATCTCTCACACTTCCTATATATCTCTCTATTTCTACCCCTCACTCTCTACCTCACTATCTCACTATCTTTATTTCTCCCTCTACCTCTCTCTACCACTTTATCTATTTGTCTCCTTCCTCTCTCACCGTATCTTCATTTCTACCTTTATCTTCCTCTCTCATCCTTTATCTCTAGACATGTCTCCTCTCTACCCATCCATCTCTCTCCCCCCTCTCTCTCCCTCTTCCTAGACCTCAATACCTATATCTCTTTGCCTCTCCAACTCTATCTCTCCATATGTCTTCTTCCATATCTCCCTATATCTCTATCCCATTATCTCTTCATCTCTCTCTCTATCTACCCTTATATCTCTCTCTACCAATTGACCTCATGTACACCAAAAATTGTAAAAAATATATCAAAACTTTCCTTACTTGACCTTACATAACTCTTTCAACTCTCTATCTTGATGATGGATCATTGAGTGTGATCCAAAATGTTGATGCAAAAAACTAGCACATAATCAAATCTATAAGCAAATGATGGATCACTAAGTGTGATCCGAAACGTTGATGCAAAAAACTAGCACACAATCAAATCCAAAAGCAATTAGATTTATATTCATATGGATTGTGGAAATCTAATTACATTGACTTACATAACTCTTCGGTGTACCCATTGCACACCAAGGTGCAATTGCTGTTTAGATATCTTTCTTACTGTCCGTTTTGCTCTTTTTTATGAATTGTACTGGAAAAAAGTTATTGTCAATTACGTCACATACAATTATATTTTCGTATCTTTGCCCAGACAAAGCAGGCCCCACCTAAGAAAACCAGTGAACCACAGTGTTTCAGAAAACAGCCAGTCTCTGTACCCGGTACAAATATTTATCAGTATGCCCTTCAAATTTGTACGGTTGTGGATAATTCAGATGACACCAATCATAGTGGAGCTGTTAACTTCAAAAATTTGATACAAAATATTTTCACAATAAGACTATAAGACTTTTCAAAGTCTTAACGGTTTATAAATTTTAGTTAATTTTGTCTTTTTGTTTTTATAATATAAATACTGTATATTATTTTTAAAATTAAAAAGAAATATTATATTGTAATTGGTCTATAGGGTGTAGAACAAAAGAAATTTTTAATATCTGAGGTTTCTTAGAGTGTCAGAACTTATTAATCCAACTCAACTAACAATTAATTTAAATAAATATAAGTTAACCTAAAAAAATTATTGGAAGAAAATTATAAATAGATCTGAGTATAAAACTTAGAGAATTCAAAGTAAGAAAAGCTTGGAATCCAAGCAAGAAAATTTTGATTCAAAAATAGAAAGAACTTGGTTATCTTAAATCAAGATGTGAAGATAAATATGCAAGGAAGGGTTCTGGGCAAATTCACCATCAACAATTCACCACCAACAAATTCACCTCCAACAATTCATCGCCATGACAAATTCATCTTGTGGAAAATTCACCACCAACAATTTATATCATACTGCTGGCAGTGAATTTTTCGTAGATGAATTTGTGATGACGATGAATTGTTGAAGGTGAATTTGTTGACAGTGAATTATTAGCGGTGAGTTTACCTGAAATTGCAAGGAAGATATGATGATCACCTAATTGAATGATGCATTTCTCTGAGCATATGATTCCTACAATAGATCTTCTAGTGTCAATCCCACCATGGACAAAATCAATTCTCCTAAACCCAAATTTTACCACTAAGTAGCCAAGGGAAACAATGACAGTCACACCATGATTTGGAGATAGAGTAAGGGAATCATCTAGACATTTTTTTAACATGATCTCTCTTAACATTGGTCACACCGGACAAAGACTATTCCCTTTAATTGGAATGGCCCAGAATTTAAATCTGACATGGGAAAAGTCAGTGAGAGGAGGTGACGAAGGGATAGTTATATACATAGTCCAATTTATTTCTATACAAAATCAGACAACTGAGAAGGTGGGCCTTTCTCCATTGACTATAACCAACTACACTATCTTCCTTGAGTTAAATCAAAGAAATAGACTTATCTACTATAAAGCAAATGCTTTAACTATTTTCCATGACCTAAATAAAAGAAATAGACTTATCTACAGTAAGGGAAACACTTGACTATAAAGAGACTCATCCACTGTCAAGTAAAGACTTTCTTCAACTATAAGTTTAAATCTACCAATCAAAGAAAGAGACTTATCTACTTTAAAGCAAAGATTTTCATAAACTGAGTCAAATCTTCAAATCAAAGAAAGAGACTTATCTTTCTTAACCCATAAGTCTAAATCTAGAAATCAAAGACAGAGACCTGTCTACTGTAAAAGCAAAGACTTTCATAAACTGTGAGTCTAAATTTACACCATATTTATTAAGGAGGAAAGGAATGAATTCCTCTAATTGGAAAAGATAGGAAGAAATTTGGGTCCACTTAATATCCAATTTGAAACTAAATTCCATTTCTTATGAGCTAAATCAGAAAAGTAAATTCTTTCTGTGAGCTAAATCAGAAAAGTAAATTCTTTCTGTCAAGCAGTACTTTCTAGTAAGTGTAATTTTAAACTATATTAATCCTTTAGCATGATATCTTAATAAACTGGGATAGTGATTTTAGATTCATAGACATTCTAACAACCATAATACATGGAGACATTATTCACATATTCTATTCATTCCTCCAAATCAACCATATTTCACCACAATAATACTTCAGCACAAGTAGATTTCTTTTACTAGTATGTCTCATTTTTCATTAGGTTATTAAAATTAACAGTTTTAGAGAATTTAATATATTGTGTCAATTATATTAAATAAATAGTTAATAATTTAAGAAAAATGTAAATTAACAATTTTTATTTATTTTTATGTAAATTCAATTTATAATTAAAAAAATATATTTATTATTATTTTATTTAGTGATATTTTATTATAATACACAATTTTTTTTACAAATATTTTTTCATGATTTATTTGAAATTGATTTTTAATTCTAATATCTAGTGTATAATTATTTTTTTTGATAAATTTTTATTTTTATTAATCCTTTGGCTATTATTAGCACAAATTTCAGATCTATATTTTATCTCAATGCATTTCTCTTTACACATTATCAAATTTTGAATTTTCATTAAAACAACAATATCCACGTAGAGTAGTACAATTATATATATTTTCAAATATAGATTCTTTTCCTAGTGCCTTGAATAGGTAAATTATTTTTTATGATAGACCTATGTTGATTACAAAATAAAAAATATAACATAAAATAATAATTATATTGTACTTTTTGCAAAGCTAACTTTGAGGGGTGCATGCCTATTAAATTTTGTCTTTTAGATGAGTTTGTTTGACACCCAAAGAAGTGAGTTAGATCGACTTTGTTGTTAGAATTTTTATATAAGAGTGGAAACTACATTAGATGCTCCACAATAGGAGGGAAAGGGGGTTTCAATCTAAGCCTAGGGGATTTCAATCTAAGGGGTTTAGATATATCCCATAGGCTTAGATCAAATCCACCTCCTTTAGGTCAAACCTCCTTGCCATGGGTATTAATCTATTTTTATACAAATATGTGGCTTTGGGGTAAATGAAGGCATTATTCGTAGTATCACCAAAAAATCAATAATTTTACTCTTCTCTTTTCCTTCTCCTACACTCATTTGCATAATGGACTAGTTTATTATAGTAGTGACATGTTGGTCTTTGACTTCTTGTTATGTGGCCACCTTTAGTATTGTTGAAGTAGCCTCCTCTACCATATTCTTGAGTAATCATTATTATATCTAGTAGAAGGCTCCTTATTTTATATTTGGGGCACAACGTGGTTCACATTGTTGATTTGTCTTTTATTTTTCCATCTTGCCAATTCTTAGTAGTCATGTGTTTTATAACCATTTAAGGCACCTCCAACCATTCCTTGAGCTCTACCCATATTTGTCTCAATAAATGGTTCTTATCTATTTATTCCTTTGATTAATGGTGCATATCCTTCTTCAAGTAACGTGGGGTAATCACAAATTTCATGTTTATCCCATAATTGGAATGTAATTGAAACTTACTATTCTTTGAGAACCTTTTGAAATTATACTCTTATTGTAGCAACTCCCTTTATACCTTATGTCATCATATATTCACATCTCATGTGTCCCTCTTTGCTACAATGTGCACACCCATGTGTTAGGCCTTCTAGCTAAGGGATAAATCTCACTCTTCTAATATTTTGCTAAAATTTCCTATTTTTAACTTTAGTTTTTTAGTTCCAATTTTAATTTCTCTATACCTTTCTCCCCAAGAGTCATTTCTCGAAGATTGGACTTCCATTCTAGTTTATAACTCTATTGATTCATCACATGTAGTGAATACCCTTCTATATACCACAACTATAATTTATGGTTTTAAGCTAAATACAAACCATTATATTATTTTCTTTTATGTTAATGATTCCTCTAAATTTCTAACCACACTTTTAAAATATTGCTCATATTCTTTTATAGACCCATTTATTTTATTGCATCATCTCCCTCATCTTGTTGACACTTTCAATTAGGGTATGTAAAGAATATAAGTTTATTAAAATATTTCACTTATCTCTTCTCACCTTTTTTCATGTTTAGGACATACCTTAGTTTACCATTTCACATATTCATCTATGAGTGTTTCTACATAATTGTACAATTGAGTCTAGTCTTCATATATGAAAGATTTGTTCTAATGGGATTCCAAGATTAAGATATGTGTAATTGCATCTTTGGTAACTTTAAAAAATACAAGGAACTTATATTTTTATCCATCCTCATAGGAGTTGAAGGTGTATTGGATTTATCTTTTGCTAGCTTTGTTCTTATAGGATTCCAAGATTAAGAGATGCTTAATTGCATCTTTGATGTTTTTGCGAAATACAAGGAACTTATTCATATTTTTATCCATCCTCATAGGAGTTGAAGGTGTATTGGATTTATCTCTTGAAACTTTGGGGCTCATCCTTCCTCTTGATTTATCCTCTTTCCTTGGTTCTATTTATTTATTTTCTTTAGGTCCTTTTTTGTAGAAATTTCCTTTTTTGGCTAACTAAATTTCTTTCTCTACTAGTGTCCTTAGGTATTTCAATATTAAAGAATTCACAACATTCTCTTCTTGCTATTGATTTTTCTAGCCTAAGCAAGGATTCAATACTCATCTCTTCTTTGGATCATCTAACTTATTTCTTATTGCATCCATGTATAACTTATTGCACATTTTTCTTATGTCTTCTCTCTCTACATTCCTTTCTATTTCTTGAAAGTGTACATTTTTCATCATCTTATCTTTTTGTAAGTATATAGATACTTACTATATTATCTAAGTATTCTTCACTCAAATTCTAAAGTTTTAATTTTGAAATTAGGGTTAGTAAGCTCTCAGATTATTTATTAATTTTAACCTAGATATTAGACAAACCTATTTTAGATTGTGGATTTCTTGTCAAGCATTCAATTTTTAGAGAATTACTAATTCTCCATGTCAGAGTCAAGAATTTAATTTGTTGAGAACCAATTCTTTTATGCTTTGGATTAGCACTATTGCTTCTAAGCGCTTTGTCCAATCATTCCTTAAATTCATCACATTATCTTATTATATTTTCTAATATGGTCAAAATTTATTCCTCTCTTTTAATATGGATAGTTATTTTCATAGATGTTTCATTGTTATTAAGTAGCATAGTAACAATTTATCCATTTATTGGTGGATTTTTATCATTCTAAGTAGTATCCCTCTTGATATGATTAATTGAGGTTTCACTACCCTTCTCCATCCTATTGTGGTATCTTTCTTGTCTAAATCTTGGGTTTGTTTCAACCTCCTTTCTTCTTCCATGTACATCTTATAATCCATTTCAATTTCTTCAAAAAAAATTCTTAATCTCTTTTTCTCCTTTTTCCTCCTCTTCTTTGTGTTGAGGATGGATGCTTATAAGACCTTCTATTAGTGTGGGAGAATATCCTTTTGTATGTATTTTTTTCCTCCCATCTTCCAAAATGTATTACATGGTATTGATTGCTACCATAATGGTCTTCAAATGACGCTTAGTCTATTCTATTTCCAACTCCTAATACACCAACAATTCCATTTGATAGTAAGGTAATTACCACTACCAAAAACTAGTGAGGGAGTGAGTGATAACGATCAAATTGTCTGACCCTCTCCCTCCTCTCCTAATATTGGGGCTTGGGAGGATGAGGGTTTTAAGGACCTCCACCAATAGGGAGAGTGGTTCACTACACTTACTCCAGTAACCTCCTCATCCAATAAAATCTCTCGAGTTAAGTGAGTTCTTAAATAAGATTGCCTTTCTAATTTCTTTCACAATGTTCATACCTCTTTGCTAACCTTATTTTTTTCAAGCAAGTAGAAGGTAGAATAAAGTTTATGATTATTAAATATTGCTAATTTTGTTAATTTATAGATGAAACATGTTCTTGATACATAGGTCAACCAAGAATTATAAGAAGTTGAGATGGGGTCAATAGGAAAGTATGGAACATCATAGAGATAAATATCTCAACTAAAAAACATGCATGTTGGGAAGACCAAACACAATTAGAGATCAATTTGGTTTTAAATTCCCTACTTATCTCATGGGTAGACCAAGATTAACATCCTAATAAGAATGAAGAAATCTCCCAATAGATCTAGTCATGAGTGGTAGCTTCATAGATTTCATTTAACTACCCTAGATTCACATGATGCCAATATAATACCTCATGTGGGGTCGAACTCCTTTACTATATATGATGGAACTATCTTACACTAGGTTAAAATTGGAAGTTGGAAGCATGATGGAGGCAAAAGATAATTCATGTTGTAAAAATTACCAATTGATAACCTTGACACATGACCTTTCCATCCAAATGGGTTTATTTAATTTGCATCAAGAAATATAGACTTCATTCTATCACCAAAGGCTCTTAGACATGATGAATCATTAATTAGTTTTAAACCTAAGACTAGTTCTATGTGCCTCCTTGGCATAAATAGAAGTTTAAATTAATCAAACCTACATGATTATCATTAAGACCCAATAATAAGTTGAAAATGATTTACTATTTGGGAATTAGGTTTCTAAAAGGTTATCAAGATTATCTAGACTTTATGTCATATTTAAACAAATTGAACTGGTGTGTCAACTCCATATGCCAATCAATGAAAAAGAGGGCATAGGGGAAATAAAATCACTTGATATAAACTTGAATCTAGTTAAACTAAAATGTGTCTTTTAAATTCTAAAATTTTAGCGATTTCTTAAAAAATTCAGCAAGCTTTTAACCTAGATTTAATTGAGGGTTGAAAATAACTTTAAGTTGAACAATAGGTTAGGCATTTTGTTGACTATTTCAAACTAAAGATGAAAAATTAATGGTTGATAGTCATTATAAGCCAAAATGATAACACTTAGCATGATGCAACCTAATTCAATTGAAAACAGTATAGATAAAATTTCATACTTTGAATCCTTATAAAATATGATAGTTAATCACCCAACAAAAATAAATGTTATATAACAACTACTCCCTACCATTAAAAATGCTTGAATTAATTAACAAGAATGGGAAGAAACAAAACCATTTTCCAATTGAACTGTAATCTTAATCAACCCCACTCTTAACTCGTCCAATATTAATGAACATGCTTAAACTTCAATTTTACTTTGAAAAAACATTGCTTTCGACGTAGATTTTTTCCAGGCTGAAGTTGAAGCATTGGCTCATGCCGTAAAATGTTTTGCTTTTTATCAATGAGTTTCGTGTTCCATCTAAATTCACGTGAATTTTAAGTTAAAGTTTTCCTTTTTATGAATGTGTTTCATGCTTTATATGAATTCACATTAATTGGTACAGTGACCATACTTTGCATGTCTCATTATAAGGTATAATTCTTTGTTAAGAAGTTACTGTCAATTCTAATCTTGCTTTGAAGTTATCTCTTTCCATGCCTTGTGGTTCTGTTTTTTTTCTTGCCTGTAACACATGTTTTCCTCTTTCCTCCCTATTTCCAAAACAATTGGGTAAGCAATTGCCAATTAATGTTGTAGTTATAGTTGGTACAAGTCTTTATAGTTGGTATAAGTCTTTATGTAAAGTTTTGGTTTTAATTGTGTATGTTTTTCAATCGACAGATCACATTCAATAATCTATCATATGTTTTCAATAGATATCTAAATCACACTCATAATCTATTATCAGATAGATGATGTATCAGCAAGTATAATCTGCCACATGAATTGAAAAACATACATAATTAAAAACAAAATTTACATAATAATCTTTTTTAATAGCTGTTCTATCTGACTTTTTTTACTGACCGTTTTGTTCCTTTTTTTTGAATTGTACCGGAAAAAAGTTACTGTCAATCACGTCACATACAATTATATTTTCGTGTCTTTGCCCAGACAAAGCAGGCCTCATCTAAAAAATAACCAGTAACCATAGTGATGAAAAAAACAGCTAGTCACTGTACCCCGTACAAATATTCATCAGCATGCCCTTCAGATTTGCACGGTTGTGGATAATTCAGATGACCCAATCATGGTGGAGCTGTTAACTCCAAAAATTTGATACAAAATATTTTCACAATAAGACAGTCTTTAACAATTTATAATATTTTAGTTAATTTTGTCTTTTGTTTTTGTAACAATATAAAAACTGTATATATTATTTTTAAAATTTTGAAAAAAAAAAATACTAGATTGTAATTTGTCTATAGGGTGTAGAAAAACCATTAACTGAGAAATAAATTCTTAATATAAGAGGTTTCTTATAGTATCAAAACTTATTGATCCAGCTTAACTAAGCATTAACTTAAACAAATACAAGTTAACCCAAAAAGATTTATTGAAAGAAAATCACAAATAGATCTTAGTATAAAACTTAGAGAACTCAAAGAAAGAAAAGTTTGAAGCTCAAGCAAGAAAATTTTGATTCAAAAATAGAAAGAACTTGATTATCTTAAATCAAGATGTGAAGATAAATATGCAAGGAAGGGTTCTAGGAAAATTCACCACCAACAATTCACCACCAACAAATTCACTTCCAACAATTCATCGTCATGACAAATTCATCTGGTAGAAAATTTGCCACCAGCAATTCATATCATATTACTGGTAGTGAATTTTCCACAAGATGAATTTGTCATGACAAGGAATTGTCGGAGGTGTAATGCCCCGCCACAAAACCCTAGAGTAGAACACGCTACAACACTTAAAAAAATGAACAATTTTTTTTTTTTTTTAAAGTGCAATATACACAAGATTGCAAATGAAACAAAAGCTAGAATTCTAACCTAAGTCCTCTAAGGTTCCACAACTATGCTACTAGAATTCCATATAAAAGATCAATCAAAATGAAATAACCATAACATGTCATCCATAGATATCAATCAAGATCAATTTCATTAACTAGCATAAACAAGGTACATCATTGGCATTGCCGATTACAAGAGGGAGTACAATATTGAATTACAACATTACATCATTACATTAATGCTTCCCTGAGATCTGTTGGGGAGAACATACATCAAAGTGTAAAACATGATACAACTGATAATAGTACAAAATAGTCCACTCTTTCTAGAACAAGTGCAGAAGTCCACATCACTAAGAGCCATCACCACAAACATGTAGAACTGCAAAGGGAACCTAATGGAGTACAAGGAACATTCAACTCGACCATGTGGAACCCTAAGGTCTACCCCCCATGCTAGGAGATAGCAATAAGGTCCCACCACCACAAGCAAGGTGACCACAAACGACCATATCAAAGCTTAACAGAGAAAACTGATATTACAATAATAACATCATAAAATAACATACATTGCTTCTAGAGGACATCACATACCAAAGGAAGAGAATAAACAAGGGAATACTAATCTATAGAGGGAAGAGTGTCATCGCATGGTCCTTGATGGCACTTTCAAATTTGCAAATTTTTTTTGGAGTGCCCATATTGAACTCTGAATTTATTTTTTATTCCATCTCGAACCTTTGTTACATCTGGATGTGGGGTTTTTATATGGGGGTTTAGGGTTTTATTTGTTATAACTATTTGCAACATTCTATTTGGTCGTTGGTTTCATATTGCCCGTTTCTAGTCATTTTAAAACTCTCTTATGTCTATCAATATCATCAAGTGACCAGTCCCTATAGCCTAGGTCTGAATTTCTTAAAAAAATTTATAAGGTTAAGGGCCTTTTTGGCCTTTACATCCTTTGCATTTCGTGACTCAGAAGTTCTCAAGCCCATTTTCTCATGTCATCCTAGAAGATCCCTTTCATGAGAACAACTTGAGTGCACATGCTTAGGGTTTTCACTTAAGTCCCGATGGTCATCTTACTTTATTGCTCATCACTGATTTCTTTAGAAGTGCATGTTTTGAATTGGCGATGAGCGATGAAGCGGTGTTTCTTTGATATCGCTCATTGCAAATAGGTGCTAGAGCTCTTAAATCAAATGCGCGATGAGCGATGTTCCTTGTATTGTTGAGGGATCACTTGTTGCTAAAGGCTTTTAAGTCTTCAATATTGTAATAGCGATGAGCGATGCCCCAGTCTTATGTTCTTATTTTTCATCGCATGATTGTGGATGTGTTTTAAATGCTAAGTTCCACATTAGCGATACACGATACACTTTGTAACTATGTAAATTCTCTCATCGCTAATTGCTTGCAAACTGTATGGGGAGAATTAGCGATAAGCGGCGACCTTATGTTTTGTCGCTCATCGTGGATTCATTACAAAGCTTAAGTTCCAAATTAGTGATGAGCAATGGTATTCTCTAAAAGGTTTCTTTCACTAATATGATAAGATCTTATGTGCGATGTCTTTTGTACCATTGATTTTCATGCAGGTGTATGCATCTAAATCTGATTTCTTCAACTACATCTCTCGTCGTTGATAGGAGCCTAGGTGCAAAGTTCAAATTAGCGATGCACGATGGAAGGATGGATCTCGATCAAAGGGACGTGCCACTGTAACCAAGGGCAAGTAGATGATCTAGGTGGACCTGTATCACCTAAAAATTTTACAATCTCAAAATCTCAAAACTAGCATCATCACACAGAGCTCCACATGGTCCTGCGAACTTGAACAGCCAAAAGGAGTATGTATGTAGAAGTTATGTAGTCAAAGGTTTGGTCAAATAGGAAATCAGGTGGCAGGAGAAAATTTGATCTTCAATCCAAGTAAAAACATCATCATGTCGAAGGGCTCGTCAATACGACTTATGTCCTTTTGAATCGTGTCAAACAGAGTCCGTATGAGCAAGATAGAGTTGGTCAAAGTTTTGGTCAAACTTAGTCAAAATGATGACATTAGCATGTGATGTGGCAGGTGGTGATGTGGCAGGAGTAGTAAGTTGGCATTGACATGGTGGAAAAAAAAATGGATTAAATCATATTGTTAAAGAAAAAATATATGGCTTAAAAATTAAAAGAAAAGGGGAGGATTTGGTGGGATTTTATCCCTTAAAATCCTCTTGCCTTGCCCATAAAACAAGGAGAGAAAAAAATCCGTAAACTCATATTTCAACAATTAACCCCTTTAAGCCCAAATTATAAGGGGCTTAAATAAGAACTAAAATAATTCATAAAGATTATTAAAGGAATAAATCCCGAAAGGATTAAAGGCTTGAATTATAAGCCATTCTTTTAAAAGGGATTTTATTATCCAAAATTATAATGGCTCATAATTAAAGGGGTTCATTTTTTTATTGTATGGCTTAGAATTATAAAAGCCAAAGGGGATTTATTTTTGAAGATTTGTAAATGGGATATTAGTGATTTTTATTGTAAAAGGGGGAATTATGAGGATTATGGAGATTTGTAAAAATCATATGATGTAAAAACGGGAGATATGCAATATTTGCAAAATAATATGGTTAAAGCCATATTAGCAAATAAATTTGTATAAAAAGGGGTCTTATTTTCTTGTAAAGGTAGTAGAATTTTCTTGGAGAAAATTGTAACAGGAGAATTAGTGAAGTTCATTTTGGAGAAATAATTCTTTGGAGGAGAATATTGTAAGCACAAAGGCCTTTTGAGTGTCTTCAAGTGTTGAGAGGAGATTGTGAGAAATTTTATGCAGGGTTTGGAGCTTGGATATTGTAACAAGGCAATTCAATTGCTTGGAAACATTAATAAAGCAGTCCTACTTGAGAAGCAGACCCGGAGACGTAGTCCTGATTGGACGAACTTCGTTATCAACCTGCGTGTTTTGATCTTCTATCTTATTCTTCTATATTCTATAGATATCATTTTCTCCATTTCTTTTCATAAATTCTAAATTCAAAATTTTGATTTCTAATTTTTTTTTTTTAAAAAAAAGAGGGTAAAAACTTTATTGAATCATAACAGCATTACAAAGTCCAAAGAAGGAAGCCACAAGGGGCCAAAACAACAAGAATTAATTCACACCCAAGAAGCACCTCATATCCTCAGCAACCCACTCCTCAAGAACAGGGGCCATATCAACAGGGAGATTGCTCCAATCATCCACAGACCAAGAATCAGTCTTTTCCGACGCCCATCTAGCCAGCCCATCAGCCACCATATTCCACTCCCGTGGAATATGGCGGAAAACAATGGATTCCAAGGTAGAGCACAGAGAAATAATCTGTTTGACAACCACAGCTAGCTGCCAGTTCACATCCTCCACATTTTGATTATTCAACATATCAATAACCACCTGAGAATCAGCTTCAAAAACAATCCGCCGCCATCCAAGGGAAACCGCACGCTCAATCGCCAAGAGAATAGCGCTTGCCTCCATAAGATTATTAGTTTGCAAACCACGATACATAGAAAAGAAGAAAACCACCACTCCAAGGCTATCTCTACCAATACCACCAACCCCAGCATGCCCAGGGTTACCCCTAGATGACCCATCTGTATTAATTTTCAACTCCCCTAGAGCAGGTGGGCACCAAAAGCCCTCACGAGCAACCCTCTCACGCCCACGCCTACGATGCACTTTGCTCAAAATACACTTCTCCCCTGTGGCAAGACCCAGGGAATTTACAACACCCAAGTCCCCAGGATCAATCGGCACAGACAGGTCACACTTTGCAGTCAAAGTCTCCAGCAAAGCCCCAAGAATTCGCCTCCAAAGTTGCCCCACGAGCAATTTTTTATCCAAGAATATTCTTCTGTTACGTTCCAACCAAATTTTCCAAACAATCAAACTAGGACCAATGCTCCAAGCAATTTTAAGAAAAGAGGTTTTAGCAGGATAAGAACCCTGTCTCTTCCAAAAATCCTCCAAAGAAGAGACATGGCAACACGGTAAGCTCCAAAGATTCCACCAGTGATGCCAGATAGTCTTAACAAAAGAACACTGAAAAAAGAGATGTGATAAGCATTCATCATGCTGACCACATAGAATGCACATGGAGGGGCCCTGGAACCCACGCTTGCAAAGATTATCCCAAGTAAGACACTTACCTTGAACCACAAGCCAAGAGAAAAAATTACACTTAGGCCAAGCAAATTTATTCCAAGCATGCTTCCACCAAGAAACCTGGGAGCTTCCAAAGACCTGTTTATCCAAAACCTGATAACCAGAGGCAACCGAAAATTTTCCTTTCAAGTCAGGACCCCAAGCAAGCACATCAACCCCTTGGAGAGAATTACAGACACGATTCGATAAAATCTTAGCAAGCTCTTGACGATCCTCCACTGCACCACCAGGAGGCCAATCCAAGGGGCTCTTCCACCTAGACACAGAAATTTGACCCAAAGATTGTTGAGATTTGAAATCTGCCACATGACTCCACCCCGCCTCCACAAAAATCTGGCACAAATCTTGGAGGTGGGGGTGAGATGACACAATGGGTGGGTATCCATCCCAAGAATCATACCAGAAAAGAGCATCTCGACCCCCATTACAAATCCAAAAAAGTCCCTGTTTAACCAACTTGGCACCACGTTTAAGGGTACTCCAGATTACAGAGCCTTTCCCCTCCATACTAAACCTTGCTACCTCCATACTTTCTACTGCCCCCAAATATTTGAAGGTCAGAATTTTAGCCCAGCACATATGCTGTTGAGAGCACCAATGCCAATACAACTTAGCAGCCAAGGCCTGCCCATTCAAATCAGCCCGCCGTAGACCAAGACCCCCCTCCTGCTTTGGCCTACAAACAACATCCCACTTCACCAGACTCCATTTTCTATGAAGAAGATTACCAGCCCACAGAAATTGACGAGACAATTTCTCGAAATCTCTAATAAAATTTGAAGGAGCAGAAAGAACAAAGCATTTATAAACAGGAAGAGCCTGGACCACCGACTTTAAGAGAGTCACTCTACCTGCTGAAGAAAGCCACCCGCAAGTCCAATGACTGACCAATCCTCGAAACTTATCAAGAGTCTCTTGCCAAAACCTTTTGGGGAGAGAGCGAATAGCAAGAGGGATTCCAAGATAGGAAAAAGGAAGCGAACCAATCTGAAACCGAAGGATACCAGCAATTCTCCTTTGAATACCTTTAGGAGTGTGGAAGAAATATATGAAGGACTTCCCCTCATTTATGCGCTGCCCAGAAGCCGCCAAGTAACTATCCAAGACACTGCACCAATTGAGAGCCTCCTCAACCTTAGCCCTGCCCATCAAAGCAGTATCATCTACAAATTGCAGATGAGACTGAGGGGGAATACCATCTCCCCAACTCCATCCCTGAAGCAAGCCACTAGCAACCTGAGCACGAATGAGTCTTCCCAGGCCTTCCGCAAGGAGGATGAATAAGTAAGGAGATAGGGGATCTCCTTGCCTAAGGCCTCTAGAAGCACCAAACAAACAAGTGGGCTCACCATTGATAAGCACCGAAAAGGAGGAGGAAGTGACACAACTCCTAACCCATTCAATCCAACCCTCAGCAAAGCCAAAAGCTCCAAGGATTTTAAATAGAAAACTCCATTTAACACGATCATATGCTTTAGCCATGTCTAACTTGATAAACATATATTTATCTTTTGAGGATTCCATAGAATGGATGGCCTCAGCAGCAATAACTACCCCATCCATGATCTGTCTTCCAGCAACAAAACCCCCCTGCTCTTCAGAAATTAAGTCATCAAGCCAAGGCTTCAGCCTTTCTGCGATCAACTTAGTAATAATTTTATACACAACATTACATAGAGCTATAGGCCTAAACAAATCCAAGGAGTTAGCTCCCATCTTCTTAGGAATAAGAGCTAAAAATGTAGCATTTAGGGACTTCAACATTTGTTTATGTATAAAGGATTCTTGGACAACCTCTAAAAGGTCCAATTTAACCACTTCCTAGAATTCTTGAAAAAATTCAATGGGGAATCCATCAGGCCCAGGAGCTTTACCTTTCTTCATCTGGAATACAACCTTCTCAAGCTCCGACAAGGTAATAGGAGCAAGCAATGATTCATTCATTTCATTAGTCACCAGCTTCGGGATACAATCTAAAATTTTAGCTTCATCCTCCTCCGCAGGAGGCGAATCCTTAGAGAAAAGGGTAGAGAAATAATGAATGCATTTAGCTGAAATAGAGGCTGAAGAGGACAAAGATTCCCCATTAGGCAACAGAATAGAATAAATAGCATTACCTTGTCTCCGATCCTTAACTGAGTTATGGAAGAACGCAGTGTTTCGATCCCCAGCCTGGAGCCATTCAATACGAGACTTTTGTTTCCAAAAAATCTCTTCTCTTAACTCCCATTCCTCAAGCTCTTTTGTTGCAGCAACCTCTAATAAACTCAGCTCCTCTGAGAGGCCTTGATCTCGAATTTTTCTGGTAATTAGGTCTAGATTATCTCGCGCCTTTTGCTTTTCCTGAAATAAGTTACCAAAATGCTGCCTATTCCATCTTTTCAATCTCTATTTAACATACTGGAGCCTCTTTGAGAAAGAGTACATGGCAGTGCCATATGCTGGCTTCCCCTGATCCCACCAACTAGGGAGCAAAACATGAAGAGATTCATCCCTAAGCCACATGAGTTGGAACTTAAAGGTCTATCTAGCACACCGTTGAGGCACATCAACCACTAGCTTAATAGGCCAATGATCAGAACCACGACCATCCAAAATTTTAGATTTTATCAACCACCTGTCCCCCACCCAAAAACTAGACACCAAAAATCTATCCAGTCTTTCAAAAATAGAGGCATCACCAATTCTCCTATTATTCCAAGTAAAAAGACCATTGCCAGGCTTGATATCCACAAGATTCAAAGCAGAGATATTGTCCTGGAGCAATAAAGCAGAAGCCTCCAACCTTGCAATACCACCTCGTTTCTCAGCAAGCTCCGTGATAGCATTAAAATCACCTCCAATAATCCAAGGATGGTAGGGAAATAAGCTGCGAACTAGATGAATGTTGGACCACAAAAGTTGCTTGCCCTGCAACTCCACAGGCGCATACACATTGGAGAATAGAGCAATTTCCCCTGACATAAAACAAGAGGCCACCATGGAAAGGGAGGACCTAAAAGACCCCCACCAGAGGGGGAAAATCTTACGTGGGTTCCATAAGCATGCCACCCCGCCAGAAGACCCTTGAGCACCAATGCATTGGCATCCACCATTCCCCCATAACTTAGGAACTAAATCCATCATACCATCCACAGAGAGCTTAGTCTCCTGCAAAAAAGAACATCAGGCGAATGACACCTAATCAAATCCCGAACAGCTTTTTGTCTAGGGCCACTGTTCAAGCCCCTAACATTCCAAGAGAGAACTATCATTTCGAGGGGCATGAAAAATGCGAATCTAGAGTCTTGACTGACCCTGACTCCACCAAAGTCTCCCCTATCATCTTAATCTTTTCCTCATCCTTCTTCCTTCCCAGCTTAGAAATTTTCTCCGGCCCCCCCTTCTTGAGAACTTTTTGCAAAACACCCAACTGAGAGGACGCCTTGATATTCTTCTTGCCCACCTCTGGACCAACTTTTTGCAAGAGGTGAACCTTATCTACACTATCTTTCACTACCTCAGCACTACCACCCAACTCATCCTGAACCTCCATTTGACGATCTGTCCCTAGAGCCAAAGTCCCATCAGTAAGCGGAGCCATAATCACCTCTGAGTTGAGAAATACCTGACTAGGATCTTTCCCAACCTCATCTAAGCATGGCACTCCCATACCCCCCTCCTGTTGGGGAGCAAGCATTGCCTCAAC
>VDFB02000008.1:252341223-252477922 GCA_007258455.2 Sequoia sempervirens
TCTATCCTAACCTCTCCCACCCTATCCCACTCTCTCCCACCCTCTTCCACTCTTCTACTCTCTCCCTTCCTCTCTCCCACTCTCTACCACTCTCTCCCACTCTCTCCCACCATCTCCCTCCCTCCCTCCTACTCTATCCCACTCTCCCACCCTCTCCAACCTTATCCCAGTCTCTTAGGTCACTCTCTCACACACCCTATACCCTTAACAATGAAACCCTAAACCCTTATAACCCTCTACCATAAACCCTTAACCCTTAAACCCTCTACCATATACCCTAAACCCTAAACCTTTAACCCTTAAACCCTCTACTATATACCATTAACCCTTAGGTCTATGCCGGGAGGCTTCCATGTGTTGATAAGAAGCTAACCGATAATGCAAAGTAGGTAATTCAACAATTTTGGCATGATAAATCTAGAGTATCACCCAATGCAAAGGATGTTTTAAAGTTAAGAATTGGCAATCGAGACTGTACACCACATCCTAAAAATTTCTTGGAATCAAGCCAAACAATGTTGTTCAAAAAATTTATTGAAACACATAGAAATATGGAAATATCGCAAAGGAATTTTTGAGGGTTTGAAGCCATTTTATTGTGTGCCTCTTAAGATTCATAATACTTGTTGCAAATACCATGTGGAGTTTTCAATGTACCATGAGCTATTATGCTATATCTATTCTACTTTGCATACTAATGAAATGTTGCAGGAGTGTGGTGCAATGCATCTTCCGAAATCATCAAGGGACTTGCTAGATCTATTTTTATGTTCTAGAGATGATGGTTGCTTTTTCTATAGAAATGATTGTTTAAATGCAAAGTGCTCATAATGTGGTGGCTTGTCAAAGTTTGTTCAATGTTTTCATGAGAGTTTCAAACATGAATTTGGAAAGAAGCTTGTTGAGAAAAAGAGATATGAGATAGTCAAATATACTTTACAAAGTGGAGGTGAAGGTTCTAGATGTGAGTTGGTTACAAAAGAATGCAGTGTTGCTGATTTTATTTCAGATTTTAAGGACAATCTTTTCTACAAGTATGCAAGGCGTAGTCATAGGTCTCAGTGGTTGGATCAACAATTTAGGATGTGTAAGGACTCTTTTCTGATTGGCACTATTATACCAGTGGTTGATTTTGCAGAAAAATACACATTGCAACCACAAAATGAGGTACAATTTCAGTATTACAATTCCATTTAAATTGCTATTTTTGTCCACATAACGTTTAGACATAAACCTGATAGTACAAAGGAGGATCGAAAGATAATCAAATAGTATCATTTTTATATGAGTGATGATAGATCTCACTCGTCTGAGTATGTGCGACATTGTTTCGAGAATTTTTTTGAGTTCTTGTAGGAGCATGATATAGCATTGGGCCAACATCTAATTTGGTCAGATAATTGCATAGGTCAATTCAAGAATGCTTGTATGTTTTATTGGTTGAGTAGAATGCATGTAGAGAGGGGTCTGCCTCATATTTGGAGTTTTTTTGAAGCTGGACATGGGAAAGGGGAGCATGATGGAGCAAGTACATGCATAAAGAGAGCTCTAGTTAAGGAGCAATTGAAGATTTTAGGAGAAAAATTGAGCGATGCACATTCTATAGTTGATTGGTGTAGTTCAACGTTGTCATAGGGAGGGACACTTGATTCAACATTGCGTAGATTCTTTTGGTTCATTGAGGGTACAGTGGGAGGCAGATTGGATTGTCATACAATCAAATATTCTTCAAAGATGCATTCATTTCGAAGCTCAATTGTAGGCACATGGACCATTTGGACACAAGAGTTGGCTTATTTTTGTCAGAGTTGTATTCAGTGTGAGTGGGTGGATACATGGGTACCATAGTATCTAACTCCTTTATCTCAAACAATATCCATGACAAATGACACAATGGAAAGTTTAGTTGATTACGACCTACTTTCAGATCTACTACAACTAGGACATATTTTTGTAGTTGTTGCTTCGCAGGGGAATGAAGAGAGATTAGACTATTGGTTGGATCAATGTGTGTAGGTAAAGCATAAGCTGAAACAACAAATGGAAGATGATGATGGTTTCATGTATCCTACAGGTTCAGTTGTGGTTGCAGGAACTTGGTTGCAAACATACATGATTAGAAAGAATGGCATACCTGCATTTGAAGACTACAAGAAACAAAAAACCATTCTCATGTATTCGCACCTTGTTATAGCAACAAATGTTAAGTTGTTGAAGTATCATGTCAAACCAAAGACAAAACAACTATGGACACTTAATAATGTTGATCATGAAGCAATATTGGATACTCTTAAGCAAAGAGATGACCCTTTAGGCACACTTGAATAACATTTTCAAGAATGGAAGGTAAAATGCTTATGTTCATTATGATTAAGTTCATTAGTATTCTTTATTTAATACTAATACTTTATATACTATTGCAATGCAGGTGTCTTTAATAGTGATATTTTCTATGCACTTTTGCAATATTTTTGGCAAGATTGATCATGGACCTACTGTAATAATAGCCAACTTTGATCCTTTTGAAGAGGTATGCGTCTTTTATAGTTTTCATCACCCACTCATCATCATTCAAGTTGTTTAGATTAATATAGATATGTTAGTCTAAGCATCTTTTCTATTATGACAATATAGATTTCTCATTTTCCCATTTTTGCGATATTCTTGGCACGATTGATCATGGACCTACTACAACAATAGCTAGCTCTGATCCTTTCAAAGAGGTATGCATCTTTTTATAGTTTGCATCACCAACTCATCATCATTTAGGTTGTTTAGATTAATATAGATATGTTAGTCTAAGTATATTTTCTATTGTGACAATATAGATTTCTCATTTTCCCACTTTTGCGATATTCCTAGCACGATTGATCATGGACCTACTACAACAATAGCCAGCTTAGACCCTTTCGAAGAGGTATGCGTCTTTTATAGTTTTCATTACCAACTTATCATCATTTAGGTTGTTTAGATTAATATAGATATGTTAGTCTAAACATATTTTCTATTGTGACAATATAGATTTCTCATTTTCCCACTTTTGTGATATTCCTAGCACGATTGATCATGGACCTGCTGCAACAATAGCCAGCTTTGATCCTTTCAGAGAGGTATGCAATTGATTACAACAATATAGATTGGCTATTCTAAGCATCTTTTATAGTTTGCATTACCATCTCATCATATTTTGTGTCATTTAGAATAATATAGATTGGTTATTCTAAGCTACCTTGATGGTTTGTATAGGTGCTTGTCAGTCCAAAACGTGAACATACTACTATTGTTGAAGACTGTGCCCTGAATGCCTCTAATAGGAAAAATTTTGTAAAATTTGAATTCTCAAATTGGAAACAATGTAAAATGGTCATAATTGTGTATGGGCATAATCTATACCAAGTGATGTTTTTTGAAATATGGGTCAAATGTCTGGCATTGTATAAAGGGTATGTTTAAAATGTAAAGGGGTCTATATTTTGGAAACTCATAGGTTTTGTAAAGGGGTCTATTTTTGTACTTAATCGAGCTACAACCAAAAGTTTTCTTCTTGGTTCTTTCCTGTCGATATGCTCGTTTGAACCAGGTTTTGTAATATTTCCCATTTATATATAATAAATTATAGTGGCTTGCAACTTTTGCTCCTCAAATCCAACTTGAGTGTAACTTCATTTTTAGCAACTTTCATGAGGTTTTTAAGGAAATCAATGTTTCCATAGGGCTTTCCTGTTGAATGCACTTGCCAGTCATCCAAATGAGTTCAAAGGATAACATACACCAAGTTTCACCCAATTCTTTAATTCGCAAGGGTGACCTCATGGTCACAAACCTATTCCCTTTCATTTTAAAATTCAAAATTCAAACTTTTGGCTAAGTGGCGTCATTCACCCACTTTGAGTTGACTAAACACATGTTTGGCATAATTTGATGATATACACTAGCATTAATAACATACAATATATTCATTATAATCATGAAAACATTCATTTATCTTATAGCATTGGAGTAATTAATAGTGAGACATTTCAAATGATTCAATGCAATAAAAATGAGTAACAAATTTGAACATCTAGAGTGCTTGCCAACTATTTTTAATCTTGTTTCACTTTTTGGGGATTGATCTAGGAGAACTTGTCTCCCCATGAGAAATCAACAACCCTTATGATATTTCTAAATACCACCAAGTCCCTAGATATTCAAGAGTAGATCAAAGATAAACATTCATACCCTTATCAACCCTTAATTATCCAATACCCCTATCAACACTTAATTATGTTAGATTTATTGTGTTTGATTGATTGGATTTTATTAATTATCCTAGGTTAACTTCATAAATAAACTTTCTTTTTCTTTATATTTTGTTGAGCCCAACCAATCCTAAACTTGATCCAACCTTCTTTTTAGAGTTTTACATTATTAAGGTTTTCAAATCTATAATTTTCTAAGTTTACATTCTATTTTTGAATTTGAACTTTCTTATACATCCTTGTACCTCATTGATACATTTTTCTATCAGGTTTTGCATGTTTTATGTTAAGATATATAGTAAATTATATTCACTTGCAATTTGATGTGTAAATCTCTTGTATTGTTAGAATGAGTACTTGAATGATCATGAGGTGTTGAGGGAAATATTGTTTTCATTATTATTCTTTGGAATGCTTGGTATATTGTTGTAATGGCATTGAATAAAGAAGGTCATCAATGGGAGTCACACAATCGTTGCCATCAATGAAATTGACTATCTCTCACATGTAATGCTTGGGAGTTACATTGGGAGAAGTGGATCATCTTTCCATAATGTTATGGGTTCCTACTTAGTTGATATGTTCATGGTGGATAGCTATCTTGAGAGCTATCATAATTACACATTGGGGTGGTTCGTGGTTTTAAACTATCAAGAATGGTTTTGGTGGCAATTAGTTTGGGGAAACTACTTACATGGTTTTATCTTCCCATTGCTTTGTAAATTGGAGGAATTATATGGAGGTTTCATGGGTCATGCAGGTGTAGTATTACTATGTTATAAAAATGATATTGGACTACGGAATGGAGTGGATTGTATTTATGTAATTAATAAATTATTTTTTATTAATATAATCTTAATGTCACTTTAGAAGTATATTTTTTCTCAAAAAAAGTTTCTCCACATACATCTAGTGTTATGTGTTGTTGATTTTAATTTTCTACTATATACATAATTTCTCCATGTTATATTTTAAATTTGATGGTTAATCACATGAAAATATAATTAGTTAAATCAATTTTTCTTTATTTTCTTATTTTTATTGTATATATTCATGTTATTTTTCAACATTTGGTATCAAAATAATATCTTGATTCCAAGGAATTAGGAGTTGGATTCCAAGGCATAGCAATGTACTTAAGGCCTTCAAGGGCTCGATACATGTTTGGTTGAAGGAGTTTTTTTCTTTGAATCAATAAAGTTTCAATTGCTCAGTTCATATTTTACTGTTTTTCTTGTGTTTTCTGCCTATGCACAACCCATTCAAGCATTTTTGGATAAAAAATTTATGTAGAAATTTTATTACATGTCTTGACATTATTTCAAGAGTGGAAGGCGTGGAGAACTAGGTTTTGAAATAAAATGAAGAGTTAAAGGTCTAAAAATGGTGGTTTTTTTTCACTTGAAAATAGAGTTTTTACCCTAGGGTTTGAAAAAATATCTTAGATACCAAAAGTTTATTTGTTTTCTAAGCATATTGGGGCCTAAATAAAGGTTTCTAAGGTGGTGGTAGAGTCTGAAAGGTTGTGGAAGTGCTACATCCAATAAACCCTCAAGAATTACACTAAAAATAAGGGTTTTTTGATTTGACGGTTACAGGTCTGTACAAATGTAATCCAATTGTAGAATATTTGTTTTCTTGGAAATTTATTTGCTGCCCCAAGGTTTTAGAGGTCTGTGTGGTGTTTGAAGGTATCTTGCTTTGCATTTTTGGGCTAATTAAGTAGCTTGTTCAAGAGTGAATGTATAGGAATTCAATGTTGGTCCAAAGGAGTCTATGTTGTTTCTCATATATGTTGTGTAACTTGGATATGGGTGTTTGAATCAGTCATGTGTTCGTCTAGTGTTTTGGAAAATTGTGGAGTAATTGGACAAAAACTAGTTTCTCACTATTACAAGGGTTTAAGGGGCTTAAAGAGGGAAATGCATATTTAGTTGATTGTCAAGTTTTAAGAGAGTTTTGGACTATCCAAAGAGGTCAAAATAATCTTGTTAGATGCCTCAAATAGGCAGGTTGCAAAGAGTTTGTGATTGTGCCCTTGTGTCTGCATCAAATTTTCACCTAATTTCACTCGGTTCAATGTAGCTCAAAGTGATTCAATGTATTTTTTTGCAAAAGAGGACCATCCCTAGCTTAAACGTACCCATCCAGACATGTTGGAACAGTCTGTTTGGTTATACGAGTTGCGGAATGAAAGTTGCATCACTTTGCAACTTTACACTGCTTGCATCTACCAACTTTTACCTCCACTGAAAAGTCATCACCATAGGAAAACGCCTTTGAGATAGAAAAAATTGAGAGAGGTTTTTGTAGATGATCCCAACACGATCCCATAGCCTCAAACGAAGAGTTTGTAAGCATCACGGTCTTTGAGAAATAGACCTTCAAAGATTGCTGCCTTTTAGCACTTTGGACTCTTAAGGGAAATCAACGGTCCAATGTAGTTCGGAGTGATTCGGCGTATTTGGGTGCAAGAGAGGACCATCCCTAGTGTAAATGTACCCATCTGGATGTGTTGGAACAGTCTGTTTGGTCGTACGAGTTGTGGAATGAAAGTTGCACCACTTTGCAACTTTACACTACTTGCATCTGGCAACTTTTCCCTCCACTAAAAAGTTATCACCATAGGAAAACGCCTCCGAGATAGCAAAAACCAAGAGAGGTTTTTTTAGATGTTCCCAACACAATCCCATGGTCTCATACGAAGATTCTGTAAGCAACATAGTCTCCAAGAAATAGACTTTCAAAGATTGCTTCATTTTAGCACTTTGGACTCTTAAGGGAAATCATCGGTCCAATGTAGCTCAGAGTGATTTAGCGTATTTGGGTGCAAGAGAGGACCATCCATAGCATAAATGTACCCATCTAGATGTTTTGGAATAGTTCGTTCGGTTGTACAAGTTGTGGAACGAAAGTTGCACCACTTTGCAACTTTACACTACTTGCATCTAGCAACTTTTCCCTCCACTGAAAAGTCATCACCACAGGAAAACGCCTTTGAGATAGAAAAAACTGAGAGAGGTTTTTGTAGATGGTCCCAACATGATCCCATAGCCTCAGACGAAGAGTCTGTAAGCATCACAGTCTCCGAGAAATAGACCTTCAAAGATTGCTGCCTTTTAGCACTTTGGACTCTTAAGGGAAATCGTCGGTCCAATGTAGCTCAAAGTGATTTGGCATATTTTGGTGCAAGAAAGGACCATCCTTGGTGTAAACGTACCCATCCAGACATGTTGGAACAATCCGTTTGGTCGTACAAGTTGCGGAACGAAAGTTTCACCACTTTGCAACTTTACACTACTTGCATCTAGCAACTTTTCCCTCCACTGAAAAGTCATCACCACAAGAAAATGCCTTCGAGATAGAAAAAACTAAGAGAGGTTTTTGTAAATGGTCCCAACACAATCCCATAGCCTCAAACGAAGAGTCTATAAGCATCACGGTCTTTGAGAAGTAGACCTTCAAAGATTGCTGCCTTTTAGCACTTTGGACTCTTAAGGGAAATCACCGGTCCAATGTAGCTCAGAGTGATTCGGCGTATTTGGGTGCAAGAGAGGACCATCCCTAGCGTAAATGTACCCATATGGATGTGTTGGAACAGTCTGTTTGGTCGTACGAGTTGTGGAATGAAAGTTGCACCACTTTGCAAATTTACACTACTCGCATCTGACAACTTTTCCCTCCACTGAAAAGTTATCACCATAGGAAAATGCCTCTGAGATAGCAAAAACCAAGAGAGGTTTTTGTAGATGGTCCCAACACGATCCCATAGCCTTAGACGGAGAGTCTGTGAGCATCACAGTCTCTGAGAAATAGACCTTCAAATATTTCTACCTTTTAGCACTTTGGACTCTTAAGGGAAACTAGTGGGAAACATAGTTAACTTTTTCACAAACTTGGTTTGAAATAATTTCATTCTTTTTTGTGCATTTAAAATGGGGTTTTAAGCCTTCCACCCTAAAAGTGACTTCTAAATAACTTCAAACACCTTAACTACCTCATTCTTATTCATTTGTTTTGTAAACAAGCATTTTCATTCCAAGAGGCTAAGCTTTGAGTTTTGCTTGTTGGATTGAATGCGGACCGTGACACAACTTTTTTTTTCAAAAATTGTTCAACATCATTGAACTACGAATTTATCACACATCTACAGAGAAACAAAGGAGTACCACAAACTAAAACACATTACACTTTGGTTCTCACTCACTTGATGTACTCTTCAACATCTCTCTTCTCTAAAAGCAACCTCTAAATCACTTCAAACACCTTAACTACCTCATTCTTATTCATTTGTTTTGCAAACAAGCATTTTCATTCCAAGAGGCTGAGCTTTCATTTTTCCTTTCAAAGAAAAATCTTCCTATGCCACTATTACACTGCACAGGTAAACTAGGCTTTGCATTGTGGACCTATATTAAGCTACCACTCTCAAGACCAATGTAACAATGATACAAAATAACTTTTGAGACTACAAGAAGACATTTGATAACTCTTGCGTGTACTAAAAGAATTTTTCTGATTTTTGAAGAATGCTGATCTAGCTCTACTCAGTTGTCTTATTTTTTCAATATCATACAAATTGAACCCTGACATCAATAGAATTTGTATATCAAGCTACCACAATTCAAGTTTCAATGATGAATATTTATCATGCACGTTTTAAATGACATTCAAGTTTATGGTGGTTTTTTTATTTATATGATGTTATGTGATATTCTAATCATAATTCATGCTTCTAGGTTGCACATCTATATATATATTATTTTTTACATTTTTTCTCCATTGTTCGGCCCCTACACCACAAGTAAATTTCTACATAGCGTGTGGAATGAGGGGGCAATAGGCTTGATATCCCTTTAAAGTTTGTTTGAGTGCATTTAAAATGAACTTTTAAGCCTTGCACCCTAAAAGTGACCTCTAAATAACTTCAAACACCTTAACTACCTCATTCTTATTCATTTGTTTTGCAAACAAAAATTTTCATTCCAAGAGGCTGAGCTTTCATTTTTGCTTGTTTGATTGAATGCGGACCGTGACACAACTTTCTTTTTTCTAAAATTGTTCAGCATCATTGAACTAAGACCAATGTAACAATGATACAAAATAACGTTTGAGACTGCAAGAAGACGTCAAAATGGCTAGTGTACTAAAATAATTCTTATGATTTTTGAAGAATGCTAATAACTCTACTTAGTTGGCTTATTTTTTCAATATCATACAAATTGAACCCTGGCATCAATCGACTCTGTCTATCAAGCTACCACAATTCAAGTTTCAACGATGAATATTTATCATGCATGTTTTAAATGACATTCAAGTTTATAGTGGTTGTTTTGTTTATATGATGTTATGTGATATTCTAATCATAATTCATGCGTATATATATATATATATATATATATATATATATATATATATATATATATATATATATATATATATATATATATATATATATATATTTTTTAAATGTTTTCTCCATTATTTGGCCCCTACACTGCAAGTAAATGGCTGCATAACATGTGGAATGAGAGGGCAGCAGGCCTGAGACCCCTTTAAAGTTTGTTTGAGTGCTTTCTTTTCATTTTTTGTGAGTTTTGTGCCAAGTTTCCTCAAAGAAATGTGGTCTTATAGAATTCCATGACAAGCTAATGCAATTGATAGCGGCTCCTAGTTATTAGTTATGTAAAGTGAAGTAATTGCATAATTGCTTAGGTTGACTTTGTAAAAACTACATTGTTATTGAAATTTTTTCATCTATCAAAATCTAGTTGTTACTTATGCAATGTGAAGTAATGCTTTGAGTTTGAAAGATGTGCAATGCAATGTAATTAACAATATGAATATAAACTACATAATATTTAACCATTCTTTTTATGCTATTGTACATTGATATTTAACCATTGCTCACTTGATTAAATTTTCAAAGTGTTTAATCATGCACATGAGGAGGAAATTAAATTTCAATTGTCAAATTATATATATATATATCAAATTATCCAATAATCAAGTGTATGTCCATATACAAAAATGGCATCAACACCAACTCAAACAAAGTTTTACAATATGTGGCATATGCCATCTCGGTATCTATTCAAAATTTACATGCCAATTTGTCTATCTCATCCTAAACTACTGGTGGATCATCAAAACAAAGCCTCTTTGAAGCACTCGTTGGCTTTGAAGGTAGCTGCATAAAAAAAAGTCAAACCACAATTAAGATTAGTTATAATATATAATTTAAAATCAAATAATTAACATAAAAATCAATGCACATTGAATTATAATTGAACTCTAAAATTGAAATCTTGATTACCTGAAATATACGTCTCTTTGAAGGGTCAAGAGTCCTAGAATATACCCCTCTCAAAGAACTAACCAAACCAACTTTTGTAACTTCAATCTATATATGTGAACAAAAAAATGAAATTGATCCAAGTTAGCATAGAATTGTCGGTAATAAGAACATATTTACCAAGCACAAAATAAAATAAACACATACCTCTTTAGGTTGATCTTTTTCTGTATCTCCTTTAGGTGTTTCAACACCTCCTCCTTCAGGTGTTTGAAAACCTCCTCCTTTAGGTGTTCGAATACCTACTCCTTCAGATGTTGTGGCACTTATCAACAATGACGTATAGCTCACAACCACCTGTACATAAAAATGACAAGTACATATGAAACTACAAATCTATGTCAATGTATGCATAATGAATAAAAGATCTTATAATTCTTTATTCAATCAAATTTGAGTTCAATTACCTTTCCCTTATCTAACATTGTACCTCCATAGTCTGGAGAGTGTCGCACCTCGCTTGCACTAAGTGTTTCCTACCAGCAGAGAATAAGATAAGCATATAAGTTAATATATAATTTCATTATTGACAATTCAAATGACAAACAAATATATAGTAAAAAAATGTAAATGAGGGAGTGTGAAAATACATACTGTGTGCGTGTCAAGGCAAAATGAAATGGCCCTAAGGGTACTATCAGTCACCCGTGTGAGCTCCTCCTCAGAAATTAACTATTAAATAAACCATGTAAACAAATATTAGTACTTGATACTATCTCTTATTAATATTCATTTTTTTTTAAATGCAAGTTATGAATTTACACCTTAAATGTTACCTGTGTAACTACTCCAATGTCCACCTCTCTAGCAGGAGAGGACTCTGTAGGGTGTGCTCCACTCCCCTACGTGTGATCTGCTATAATCTCCACATCCTAGATGTCATAATTAGAAGTGTCTAATGGATGCTTAGGGGGTTGTACAATAGGACCCAAGCATATTTGCTGGCACGTATTGTAAATATGTGGCACATAAATATGTGGACATGAGGAGGATGATGCAACAACACTGGATCCATCACTAAGATCACCAGACTATGGCTGAGCTATTGAAGAAGCATGGGAAACCAAAAGACCACTCAAAGAGTGAATGACTTGGATAGTTTGTGTGGCTGCATCCTCTGTAATATCTAGATGTTGTACTGGAGGTGGTGGAGGAAGGGGAGGACGGGGAACATGTGGGCGCCTGACTACTCTAGCTACCCCTGGCCTATCCTAGGGCATACCTCTACCAACGCCCTGGAAGGGTTTAATGTCAAAGTAATTGACATGATGCCCTAACAAAAACTCAACATATAATTTTTTAATAAATTAAAAAGGTACATCAAGATTATTGTTGGGTGGTTTATCAAAAACCATACACCAATGATCCCAAAAGTTATCTACTATGCCCTTATGCGTGCATCATTTTATAGAAAGTTTTGGTTTGTTAACATTAACTGGAAAACTAGTGCCGGGGTTAATAAATAAAGAGGGTATTTGGGCTTTTGTTATTTGGAGATCTTTCACATCATCATAAGACAATCCACATGCATAATATTCCCTCGTGGTTTCTTGCCACAAATGAAAGGCATTATGTTGGGTGGAGAGGGTTTCTACATTTGTAATTATTCTTGTCAATGTGGTTGACATACGTGATAATTGAGGGATTTTCTTATAAACATCACAAATTCCCCTTAATTGCTCCAATTTTTCATGAATTAAGTCTTCAATTGATGGCTGCGGAGGTGGTGGAGCATTTGACATTTCTGCATTTTGATTCTCACCTGGTGGATTTTCATTCTCAACTTGTGGAATTTGTGCATTCTCATTCTTAGTAGCCATAATGCCTGATTAAAGTTAAAAAATAATTAATCTAATTAAAATTAGACAATATAAATGATAATATTATAAAAATACCCTAGTTTTTTTTTTTTTTTTAAAAACCCTACTTTTTAACAAAAATCTATAAAATTCTCTAATTTTTAATACAAATACATAAGAAACACTATTTTTAAATCAAAATCCATAAAAAAAATCATTTTTTAATCAAAATCCATTCTAGACTCAATTGTTTCATAAAAATTCAATCAAAAACCCTATTTTGAAAAAAAATCCACCAAAAACATTCATTTTTTAATCAAAATCCATTCTAAATTCAAAATTTTCATAAAAATTCAATCAAAAACCCTATTTTGAAAAAAAAATCCACAAAAAACATTCTTTTTTTTATCAAAATCCATTCTAAACTCAATTTTTTCATAAAAATTCAATAAAACCCTATTTTAAAAAAAAAATCCACAAAAAACTATTTGAAATTATTCAAATTTATTTCAAAATTGAATCAAATGAAATGAAACTAAAAAATATTACCTTTTCAAATCGGATTTTGGCCAAATCGGATATCCGTTATGTGAAGAATCAATTCATTGTACGCCTGTGGGTTGATAACAGTGAAATAACTTTAAAACAGTGACAAAGTTTTAACATATATGCTTTTTACAAATCGGATATTCGATTTGGATCGGATATCCGATTTGTAAAACTAGGTTTGGTCTTTGCTATGGTGGTGTGTACTAACACCCGAGCCTAAAAAAATTCAACATAGTATTTTCGCATTTTTTGGTTGATGAAAGATGTGTTTTTTTCCTCATTGCCACTTTTTCTCCCGCCATGATCCTGCACATACCCTGCTACTTCAATCTATTCCCAATAGGTGAAAAGTAGATCTAAAATATCTGCATTGATACATTACTGAGGATGCAGGCATGTCCCAAAGTTAAGGAAAAACGATGGAAGGAAAACTATACTCAAAAGAAAAAAGGAAGATTCTATGGAGATTTCTATATGAAGGGTTTGGCTTAAATGTCACACACTAAGCTTTGACTGCTTAGTGTGTGGATGTAGGCCCACTTAACTGTTCCATTCCTCTGCAAAAATCCTTTTGCCTAAACAATTCCTGTGATAGTCAACGGTTAGCAGTTCCCCGCGCATATTCAAATTCAAACACACTATTCCCGTCCAGTTGCAGAAGTTCGGTAGATTCCCTAAAATATTTAATCACATAAAAAAATAAAAGAGTCTCAAATGGAAAATGGTTATTACAATGTACAAAAGACATGGTGTTCTCAGAAGGCAGTTGCACTATTTCAGCATATCCAACAAACAACCCTCAAACCCAATCAATTTACGCCTGTGCCAAAATGGGAGCTCTAGACCATGATTTATGTATTCATAAAATCTGCACTGCATTGCATGGAAGAATTTTCTCTTCACCAGAGCTTCAGTTTTGTTTCCATAATATTGTTATTCAACATTGATTGTTTCTAGTCTTGTTTCAGGAAATTGTAAGTTGATAATCTAATTTTGAAACAGAAATGGAAAACCTCGTACCCATGAGAAGGATCAATTTAGGGAAACCCCATAATCTGATTGCTCTCTTAGACTCCACCAAGCCCACAAAAAGGATTTTTCTTTAGTGAGTATATATATGTATGTTCTTTTTTTTTATACCTCATTTATTTGTGACCTATTTTACTTATTGTTTTCTTTGTTTCCAATTTCCAAGAACTCCAGAGGAGCTCAGCTATGAGACACTAGTTGTGGATGTGCTTTCTTCCCTTGGTAGATCAAAGGCTTCAGATAATGAGATTGAGACTTAGAACACTGTTATGAATAATCCAGTGTAAAAGACTGTGCTTCTTTCTTGTTCCTTCTTGAGCACTAGTGTGAATCTAATCAAAATATGCACTAGTTGATCTCTTATTAAGCAATCAAGATGTTTATTTGAACTATAATGGATATGACTTTAATAGCTACTAGCATTATTATGAATGTTTTTAAATTGTTCTTGGAGGTGAAAGTTGTGAATTTGAATGCCTGGGTTTCTTTTCTTTTATTTTTCTCTCTATAGATCAAACAATTCAGTTCATGTGACACCCCTCCGATTTGCTATATTTTCTTTGACAGCTCAGATACTTTTTTAGACTTTTTTTATGTTATGGTTGTTCTATCACTGATAGTGGAGTGATGATAGACTATATGGATTTGATGATGCATTATATGCATGGTGATTATGTTTAATATGCTTTATGTTTGCATAGATGCTTAGTTGTGATGACATTGCTATATATGCTTATTGTAGTTTAATTGATATAGTATCTCTTCAGTTGATGTGACATTGTATTGGTGAAGAGAACGATATTACATCACTCGCTTGCGAGTGCCCTATGATTTCTGCAATTCTCTCTTCACGGTGTGTATGAATTATTATCTATATACATGTACGACTTTTTCTTTTGTTGTAGGTTTGCAGGTACAGGACAACAACTTCACCTAGTTTCACAGGTTTGAGCGTGTCCACTACTCAACAATAATGTTGATTGGCAGATAGTAACTAGTTAACCTTGTCAAACCTTTACCCTAGCACAGTGTGTCATCAGTCCATATGTTGGTCATGTTCCTTATCCATGTTGGTCTTGGTATTTTATTTATCGTGCAAGTTTAAATTGTAAGGATTAAATTATATGTTGTGATTAAGAATTTAATTAATATGGAGATTTTATTATAAATTAATGAATTTAATTTAAGTTATATTATAAAGTAATTTTAATTATTAAATTAATTGGGAATTAAAATAAATATGTTATTTAATTATAAATTGGATTAAATAAATTGTTTTTAATTTTAAATGCATATTTGGGAAAAGATCTTAGAAATATCTTGGTTTGTTAAAGAAGAGATATTTATTGTGTGAATTAGAAGTTAGAAGGATTTGTTTTCTTATTTTTCGTAAAATTGATTTACGGAGAGATTGATTGAAATGGACGAGAAAAGAGGAAGTTGTTTTCATGGGAAAAAAGAGAAAGGTTTTTAGGAAATGGAAGAATTGTTTTGTGGTTTGAAGAAATTGTAGATCTTAGAAGCTTTATGATAATTCTAGGAATGTAGTTTGTTATATTCTTGGCTGTGGATTGTTTCTTTTCTCTGGGAAGTGACAATTCTTCTTGAGGAAGCTTTGGCAATCTTGGAAAATTGAAGATTACAGAGAAGCTCGACATCAATCCTTGAGGCAACAATTCTTCTGGAACAAGTTCCTTAATTGTTTTTGTGAATTTTGATTTGAAAGAGTTATTTACTTAGTGTAATGCAAATTGGAAAAGATTAGAAGAGGTTTTCATTACCGAAGAAGCTTTTGTTTTTAAAATATTGTCGTGAAAATTGAACCTCTATAGAAAAAAATTTAGGTCATGTGTAAATTGATCATTTGAAACAGATTGATACCAAAGGAAATTATAGATCTCTGTAGAAAATCAAAATTTTATTTTGGTTTCCCCAATTCCTTTTAATTGTTTGGGAAAATGAAAATCTCTGATCTTTCTTGTAGAAAACTTCTTTTGTGAAAATTAATTGCCCATCTTGAACATATGCTTGGATAAATTTATATATATATATATATACATATACATATATATATAATTGAAATATATATATGTACATATACATATATATTATATATAAATATTTCATTTTATTTAAGGCACTGTAATTTCTTGTAGGACATTTTTATTTTGAATAAAATTGTGAAATTGTCATAGGATGAATTTATTGCTGTGAAATGTAAAAAAATAAATAAATTGTAGTTTTGTTTGGCCAGGGATGAAACCCCAACTGCACCCACACCTAGGGGTGCACTGTTGTGAGCAATGCTCCCTACATATGTATGGGGGAAGCACTACCCACAGGCAGTGCAACCTCCCTACATGGGGAGTGACACAGCCAAGGCTACATCCCTGTGTGCGCCAGTGTATACAAGTTTTATTTATTTGAAGTTTGGTTTTGTTAATATATATATTTATATATAATATATGGATTATATATAATAGATAAATATTTTATAATATATATATATATATATATATATATTATAATGTATTTCTTTAAAAGATACATTAATGCATGAGGAAATGAGTTTCTTTTATGGTGTAGTTGATTTTATAATTAAATAATATATTTATATGTATATATGTAAATATATTTAATTGTATAAATGCATATTAAATATATTTATTTAATGTTTGGTTATTACAATAGATATATGCAAGCACAATTAGTTAATTAGAAATGATTAATTAGTTTAATTGTGAAATTGGGTTAGATATTATGTGTGATTGTGAATGTAAGGAAAGCTAAGGTGTGGAAACAACTCTCCTAACATCAAAACCTCAGGGAAGAACACAAAGACACTTTTAAATTTTACAATTACAGTTCAATTAAGATGCACATGAAAGCAATAATAGAAACAGAGAATTAGACAAACATAGATGAACACCGTATTTACTGGGAAAACCCTTACGAGAGAAAAACCCACCACAGCAAGAGAAGTCACTTTGTATTACAGTAACAAATAATTACATACAGAGTTATGACTTATCTTTCTGATACTAAATTACAACAACTTTCACAATGATCAAACTTGTATAGGAACCTTCAAGTTACAAAATTGACAGAATAGAAAACAATTTGATACAATCACACAATAATCCGTCGATTCATCCAACCCATCACAATCTACGATCATTGAGTATAACCATGTCACCCCTGTCCATCGAGCTTCCTCTCAGTAACAACCGCAATAGTCCAACTGCTAGCAGATCCCATTTGGCTCCTCTGATTGGTCCATGAGATGCCACATAACATAGTCTTCACTCGGTCAAAAGGCTTCAAACTATGTTGGAATGTCGGTGAGACACTAACCGTGTCTCCCCGATGCCATACAACTTAAAATTTGATATCGCCATGAGTTCACCTATCGACAAGATGTTACATTGAGTTCAGAAGACTATCGCTAAGACTTCCTCATGTTGCCAGGACCTCATACCGATGTTCACCACATGTATCACTATCGCTAAGACTCATCACTTTTGGTGAGACGTCATACCGAAGCTCCATATGTCACATAGACATTAGTGTTCTCATCAGCCAGACAATCATCTTTCACCGAGACATCATATCGAGTCATTAAGGGTTATACCGAAATGTTCAACATTTAGCAAGACATACCGCTTTCGCTAGGAGATCATACCGAGGTTCAAAGTTACTCTGAAGTGCTCATCTATCGCCAAGACATATTGCTATCACTAAGACATTACTCCAAATACTCACAAGTCATACCAAGCACACTAGTCGCCAGGAGTCATACCAAGAATAAACTACAACATCGGCAAGACATTTATCAATTGTTGAGAGTTCTTCCCGAAACCTTTGTGTTACATCAATGACTCCCGTCAGTATCCGCTAGACACCCGATAGCAACCGCGGTCGGTGAGACATTTACACATTGGTAAGACTTCCCACTGAGCCATCGTAGGTTATCCTAATGACTCCAATGTGTATCCCCGTCGGCGAGACCTTCCAATGTCGCTGGGACTTCTTCCTGAGTGTTCAAGTCACTTTGAAGCCCCCGATCGCTATGAGTCTCCCCAATGCCTAATATGAATGGCCTGTCGGCCAGAAATCTCCATGCGGTAAGAGGTCACACCAAACACAACATGTCACACTGAATACACCAATGTGTAACCATTCGACAAGACTCTTGGAAGGTCACAGCAACCTGTACAAAGCATAATGTTTCAAAGCTGCTAGTCGGCTAGACCCAAAGCATGTCACACTAACTTGGCTCCAATAGAGGTTTCATCCTGTGATGATTGAGACATATATTTCCAACAATCTCCCACATGACGAAGATCACACAACCACCTCTAGAGCACAACAAGACTTATTGAAAAATATGGGCACTAAGGCCCATTGAACTGGCACATCACCTGAACTTTTTTGTGCTCACTAGCTTCGTCAATGCATTTGCAACGTTCTCTAGAGTATCAAATTTTTCCAAATTGACCTTTCCATCCTCCACCATATCTCATAAAAATTGGTACTATACAGCTATATGTTTTGTTCTAGCATGGAAAGTAGGATTCTTTGCCAAACAAATTGCAATTTGATTGTCATAGAAAATAGTTATTTGCCCTGCATCAAAACCAATGTTAGAACACAAATGTTTCAACCAAACTACTTCTTTACAAGCATGTGTAGCTACCATGTATTCAAACTCTGTAGTGGAAAAAGTGACTATAGCCTGCCACTTACTCATCCAACTCACTGCACCACCATTAATCATGAAAATGTATCCACTGGTTGACCTCCTGTTGTCATTGTCCCCTGCCCAATCAGAATCCACATAGCCTCGAATACTGAGAGTTCTCTATGATTCAACCAGGTTCCCATGGTAACACAAAGCAAAATCTGAAGTTCCCTTCAAATATCTAAAAACTCTCTTTACAACATCCCAATGTGTCCTTCCAGGATTAGCCATAAACTGACTAAGAACTCCCACTACTTGGGAAATGTCTGGCCTTGTACAAACCATTGCATACATGAGACTGCCAACCACACTAGCATAGGGTACACTGGTCATGTCCTCCATCTCAGTAGGATATTTTGGACAATCTTCAACAGATAGCTTCGTTCCCTGCAAGACTGGAACAACTAGCTGCTTGCAACCATTCATACAAAATATTTCTAGAACAGTCCTGATATACTTGCTCTGATTGAGCCAAAGTTTTCTATTCTTCCTGTCCCTAGTTATCTCCATCCCTAGAATATACCTTGCTGCACCAAGATCTTTCATTTCAAACTTAGTAGACAACTGAGACTTAACATCAGAAATCATTAACTTACTATTGCCTATGAACAACATATCATCAACATAGAGAGAAATAATAAGCACTTGATCACTTTTAGCTTTATAATAGACACAATGATCAGATTTTGATCTCACAAATCTCAAAGACAATACAAAAGTATCAAATTTCTGGTACCACATTCTAGGAGACTGCTTTAACCCATATAAAGATTTCTTCAATTTGCAAACCAAATTTTCTTTACCTTTCTCAACAAAGTGCTCAGGCTGGGACATATAGATTTCTTCTTCAAGATCACCATGAAGAAATGTTGTCTTCACATCCATCTGTTCGATCTCTAAATCATATGCTACTGCAAGTGACAAAAGAAATCTGATAGATGTCAGCTTTGCTACAGGAGACAATATTTCCCCATAATCAATTCTCTCTACTTGGGAATACCCCTTCGCGACCAACCTCGCCCTGTACTTTTCTACACTACCATCCAGACCTATCTTCTTCTTAAATACCCATTTGAAGCCCAGAACTTTTCTACCTTTAGGCAAGGGCACCAGACTCCAGGTATCATTCTTCTCTAATGATGCCATCTCTTCATTCATGGCTTCCAACCAAGATCTGAATTAGACATTTTAATTTCCTCTTTTACAGTCCTAGGCTCATTAGTGCTAGAAATAAAAGCATAGGCACAAGTAGAATCTATCAAGGAGAACCCATACCTATCAAGTTGTTTTCTTTCATGAGTTGACCTCCTCACTGGCTGAGGCTGAGGTTGTTCTTCTTCTTCTGAACTTTCAGAACTGCTTGAGCTCTCCTCAGTTCCAGGTACATTTTGAATTTTCAATTCCTCTTTCTCTGGTGTTGGAGGAATTACAACTACATCCTTATTGTTTTCAGACTTTGTCTCTGACTACAGATCCAAGGTAGAAGGCTTCAGCTCATGAAAGATTACACTTCTGTTGTACATAACCTTCTCCGTATCAGGATTCCAAAGCTTGTATCCTTTTATGCCAACACTATAGCCAATAAAAATACATTTTACAGCCTTGTTCTCCAACTTAGATCTTTTCTCATTTGGCACATATGCATATGCTTCACAGCCAAAGACTCGAATATGTCTAAGAGAGGGCTTCTTACCAGACCACACTTCCAAAGGTGTTTTCTGAACAAGAGTAGAGTTTGGAGAATAATTTATTAGGTAACATGTAGTAGATACAACCTCAACCTAGAACTTATCCTCCAAGCCAACACTACTTAGCATACTTCGTGCTCTCTCCATCACTGTCCTATTGAACCTTTCTGCAACTCCATTTTGCTATGGAGTATAAGGTGTAGTCTTATGTCTTTTAATCCCATAGTCTTTCCAGTATCTTTCAAATTCATCAAAACAAAATTCACCACCATTATCAGTCCTTAAGCACTTTATTTTTCTTTCAGTTTGATTTTCTACAAGGTTCTTAAATTCCTTAAATCGACTGAAAACTTCTGATTTACTTTTCAGAAAATATACAAATTCTCTTCTTGAATAATCATCAATAAACGACACATAGTATCTTGATTTAGACAAAGAAGGAACATTCACTAGACCAAATACATTAGAATGAATATAATTTAGCAAACCTGAAGATTTATGAGGACTGGAATAAAAAGAAACATGGTGTTGTTTTCCATATATACAATGCTCACAAAATTCAAATTTGAGATTACAATCTTCAAGCCCCTCAACCAAGTTTTTATTCTTCAAGGTTTTTAAACCTTTTTCTCCTATGTGGCCTAGCCTATGATGCCAAAGCATAGTCTTCTCTGCTGAAAGTTTTACTTCCATAGAGTTTACACAATTAGGAATATTTCCCTCTTTACCTCTAAGAGTAGCTTTCTGTGACTTTACAGAGACACTATTACATTGAACAACCTGTGCATCCAACTTGTACAAGGTACCAATTTGAGCACCTCTAGCCAGTACCATAGAGCCTCTAGTCATCTTGCAGCCATTTCCAGAGAATGTGACTTGTACTCCAATATCATTCAGCTTACTGATAGACAGTAGATTTTGAGCCAGACCTGGTATGTGCATAACATCCTTGATTCCCTTCACTCTGCCATTAGGGAATTGCATTCTGACTCTTCCACGACCAACAATTTCCAAAGTTGAATCACTTGCCAAGTACACCTTTCCACCATCATATTCTTCATACTTCATGAACCAATCTTTATGAGATGTCATGTGAAAAGATACTCCAGAGTTAATCAGCCAGAAATTATCTGATGCCTGTGTAGCCAAGGCATCAATGAAGGCATTTGAATCACCTTGAGAAGAATAATTATCAGAAGATCACTTCTTCTTCTTCTTTTTCTCCTCTTTACAATCCTTTCGAACATGACCAGGTTGCCCACAATTCCAGCATTTCACCTTGGACTTCTTTCTAGGAGACTTTTATCTCCCCTCTGATTTTGATTTCGATTTCTTGTCCTTCTTCTTTTCTTTCTCTTTTGATGTTCCTCTAACAACAAGAGATTCCTTCGCCATCTCAGAAGATTTCCTTCTCATCTCTTCTGATAGCAAAGAGTTCCAACAACATCTTCCATCTTGAACTTCGATGTTGTACTCCCAATAGCCATCACCAGATGATCCCATGAGTCTGGAAAAGAACACAATAAAAGCATACAACGATCCTCTTCTTCAATTTTTACACCAACAGATGTTAATTGAGCAATGAACATATTAAATTCATTCAAATGATCAGCTACAAACCCTCCTTCTTGCATTCTCAAAGAGTACAACTTCTTCCTTAGGAACAATTTATTCACTAAGGACTTCCCCTGATAAATAGACGCCAGTCTTGTCCACAAAGAGGTTGTAGTCTTTTCTTCATGCACATTCAGAAGAATAGAGTTTGCTAAACAAATCCTTATTAGCCCTTTTGATTTTTTATTTGCCAGGTCCCAATCCTCTTGCTTCATGGCCTGAGGTTTAGTTCTAGACACTGCAAGCCACATATCACGATCAACTGGAAGATCTTCCATTTTGAGTTTCCACAACTCAAAATTGCTGCCATTGAATTTCTCTATTTCCATCTTCCTAGATGTGCTAGCCATCTCAATCTGTAATTAGAATTAACAAACTCTACAAGACTCCCACTGAATAGAATTGACACAAAAAACCCAACGTACCCACAAGGATAACACAATTGGTTAGGCTCTAATACCACTTGTAAGGAAAGTTAAGGTGGGAAAACAACTCTCTTAATGTCAAAACCTCAGGGAAGAACGTAGAGACACTTTTAAATTTTACAATTACAGTTCAATTAAGATGCACATGAATGCAATAACAGAAATAGAGAATTAGACAAACATAGATGAACACCAGATTTACGTGGGAAAACCCTTGCGAGAGAAAAACCCACCACACCAAGAGAAGTCACTTTGTATTATACTAACAAATAATTACATACAAAGTTCTGACTTATCTTTCTGATGCCAGATTACAACTTTCACAATGATCAAACTTGTACAGGAACCTTCAAGTTACAGACTTCGCAGAATAGAAAACACTCTAATACAATCACACAGTAATCCGTCAATTCATCCAACCCATCACAATCTGCAATCACAGAGTATAACCATGTCGCCCCTATCTATCGAGCTTCCTCTTAGTAACGGCTGCAACAATCCAACTGCTAGCGGTTCCCATTTGGCTCCTTTGATTGGTCCACGAGACGCCACATAGGATAGTCTTCAATAAGTCAAAAGGCTTCAAACTGTGTTGGCATGTCGGTGAGACACTAACCGTGTCTCCCCGATTCCATACAACTTAACATTCGATATCGCCAAGAGTTCACCTATCGGCAAGATGTTACATCGAGTTCAGAAGACTATCGCTAAGACTTCCTCATGTCGCCAGGACCTCATACCAATGTTCACCACATGTATCACTATCACCAAGATTCATCGCTTTCAGTGAGATGTCATACCGAAGCTCCATAAGTCACATAGAAATTAGTGTTCTCATCGGCCAGACAATCATATTTTTCTGAGACATCATATCGAGTCATTAAAGGTTATACTGAAACGTTCAACATTTGGCAAGACATATCGCTTTCGCTAGGAGATCATACCAAGGTTCAAAGTTACTCTGAAGTGCTTATCTATCGCCAAGACATATCGCTATCGCTAAGACATTACTCTGAATACTCACAAGTCATACTGAGCACACTAGTCACTAGGAGTCATACCGAGAATACACTACAACATCGGCGAGACATTTATCAATTGTTGAGAGTTCTTCCTGAAACCTTTGTGTTACATCAATGACTCCCGTCAGTATGGACGCTAGACACCCGATAGCAACCGCGGTTGGTGAGACATTTACACATCAGTAAGACTTCCCACCAAGCCACCGTAGGTTATCCTGATGACTCCAATGTGTATCCTCGTCAGCGAGACCTTCCAATGTCGCTGGGACTTCTTCCCGATTGTTCAAGTCACTCTAAAGCCCCCGGTCACAATAAGTCTCCCTGACGCCTGATATGAATGGCTTGTCGGCTAGAGATCTCCATGTAGTAAGAGGTCACACCGAACACATGTCACACCGAATACACCAATGTGTAACTGTTCGACAAGACTCCTGTAGGGTCACAACGACCTGTACAAAGCATAATGTTTCAAAGCTGCTAGTCGGCCAGACCCAAAGCATGTCACACCGACTTGGCTCCAATAGAGGTTTCAGCCTATGATGATTGAGACATATATTTTCAATAGTGAAACTGTAGTTAAACTTTTGATATAATTTTGTTGTGGATTATTAATGGGAATTGTGTTTTGAATAATGCATTTTAGTGTGAGATATTTTTCTATTGGATTTAGGAAATCCGAATGGTAGTGCTTTTAATTACATGAGATTGTTTATTTTAATTTCTAGTATTTCTGTAATTGGGTACTGTGGGGAATATTTGTTATAGAGAAAATATAAGTCTTCTAGATTATAATTGTGAAAGGGTTGTCATTTCTGTTATTCACCTTGAGATTTCTTTGGGTAGTGCATGTAGTTGGATTTAGTAGTGAACATCGATAGGGATGTGTTATCTCTTGTGTTATGTTATTATTAGTTTGTGCACTATCTACCCTTGGGTGTAGGATGAGTTATTGTGTTGTCGATAAGGGAGTGGCTTTCAATGGGGGCCAAGACACAAAATGGTTCCAGGATAACTTATGTCGAAGTTAGTGTAATCAGTGGAAATTAAATAAACTACATTCTAGGCGAATGGATAGTTAACATATTTAACTTGATAATTAGCCTCACTCATTGGCTAAAGGGCTTGTGTTAGACTTGAGATGAGTCGAGAAGGCCTAGAATAGTGAGATCATTATCTTGTCTTCTTGAAAGATAATCAATTCCGCATTGGTGTGCATGTGGGGTCGGAGTTCGTAAGAGGTTACCAGGATAACCCAAGGTGGGGGTTGGGACCTAGGAAGATCTCCTTAGGATAACCAATGCAACCTTTGTGATGACACTCCTATGACAACAATCGATTGTATTATATATTAGTTGTACTTGATTTTGTGATTTTGGAAGCAATGTAACCCTATGTGTTGTATTTACTAGTATTGTGTGGTTTTGTACCTTGCCTGTGTCTAGAGGTAGTAGGTTAGTCTTGGTTACTTGTTACTATCTCCTAACATGGGGGTTGGTCCTATAGGTACCACATGGCTGGGTGGCTGCACCTTACACTATTGGTTTTTATCTTCATGTTCGTGATGACATGATCTTCTAGTTCAAAGAGCTCGTGTGTTTCTATGGATTTGTACTTCTCTTATATTCATTACATAACAATGAACACTCTATATTGTATTCCTTATTTATAATCAAGGAGGAACCCTTGTGTTGTAATTGTAACATTATGTATGATCTATTCATTGTTGGATTAAATGGTATATATTGTTTATATGGTGTTGTATATGTGGAAATATGTTCATTAATTTTCTTTGTGTTAGATTTATTATGAAATGGTGAATGCTTTGTTGTATGTTGTTATCATGAGTTAATTCCATATACTATGTTTTAGAATAATTTTGTAAGTTTTGAAATTCACATGTAGACGTGTTGTGTGGCCTAGAGGATGTATGTGTTAGAGTAATTTACTTCACTCATCATTGTTACTCTTTTTAAGAAAAAAAAATAGTTGTGCTTCCGTAGTGTTGCATCGTTCTATAGGTTGCGGGATGGGGTTTTACAGTTCAAATAGTGTATAAGGTTTGGGCCCTCTGTGATGATATGATATGTAAATTTTGATAGAGAGAAGAAAATTCAGCGAATTTTATGTAATATTATCCATAAAATGGAGATAGACACGTGATGATTTCATTAGCATTATCAAGAGATAAAATCGTTACTTTGAAAAGTTAAATTAATTTTTTTTCAAGATTAATCTTGTCACGTTGTTAATTTTTTAACATTCAAATTTTAAACAAAGTTAAAATCTCTACTAAAATCTCTGCCCAGTGGGATATATATTCTCTTCTATTATAGATGCTCTGAATGTTTAAAGAATGTACTACAACTTTAAGATTACTATAAATTGTTTTGGCTTTTGTCCTTTCATCCAAAAGAAAAAAAAATTAAAGAAACAAAAGTTTAACATCTAATTTATTATATAAATCATAATTTTATTTTAATTGCAAACATTTGAATTTCTTTATATTCTTTAATATTATTTTAATTATTTAAAAAAATACTCTAAAATTATTTTACTTATATTAATAAATTTATTATGGTTATTATATCTACTTTATATTCAAATTAATTTTAAACTATATAACATGGTATTATTTTTTTATTTTTTATTTTTTATTACTAATGCATAAATTTCAATAGAAAAAGATCTACATAACTTCTTGCAGAGAAAATCCAAATAGACATGATGATTTTGGTGATTAAGAGATAAAATCATTACTTGGAAAAGCTATATTTTTTGAAACTAAAATCTTTATATGATTTGACATTCTTTTTCTTAAGGATAAACATCTAACATATTCTATAAATAATAGCTTGATTTTCATTGTAAATTATTTAAATTTCTTTATTTTATAATATTGTTTTAATTTTTAATTTTATGAAAACAAATTCTTTCTAAAATTAATGTAATTATTATATATTTTTTAAATTATTTAAAAATATATTTAGATCATTATATTTACTTTCTATTTATATTAATTATAAATTATTTAACTTGATAGTATTGTTCATTTTTTATATTGTTAATGCATATGTGTCAATTTAGAAAAAAAATATTGAATATTGATAATTTGAATAATATCACTACTTTAAAAAGTTGTTTTTTTTTAAATCAAATCTCTATGTGCTCATTCCTTTTTTTTCTAATGAAACAAAAGATAATATCACTATTTAAAAATAAAAAATGAAAATCAAATATATATATATATGATCTCATTTTTTTTAGTTATATATTTTTATAATTAAACAAAGGACATTTAAATATACCTTGTTGTATAAATCATAGCTTACTTTCATTGCAAATCATTTTAAATTATCTATTTTATAGTATTCTTTTTTTGTTCAATTTTTTTAAAAAAATCTCTATATACTCTATCATTTCTTGCAAAATATTTAAAATTATTTACTTTGCAGGTTTGTCTCAATTGTTTAATTCTTAAGAATTTTTATTTTAAAATTAATGTAATTATAATTTTTTTAATTACTAATAAATAATTGGGAGGATTGTGTCTACTTTCCATTTATTTTAATTATAAGTGGTTCAACTTGATAATATTGTTAACTTTAGATTTTTATTGTTAATACATAAGTCTAGAAAAGAAAATCAATCAATCTCATGCAAGAACATATAAAGGATGAAGATAGAAATGATGATTTCATTAGGATGATCAAAAGATAAAATCACTACTTAATATCTACTTGCTCTTACATTCACTTTCAAATTATAATTATTTTGAAGGAAACAAAGGATGGACATCAATGATAATCTAATTGTTTTAAATGTTTAATTTTTAAATATTTTTATTTTTTAAAATAATGTAATTGTATATTTTAAAATCATTAATAAATATATTTTAATTATTATAATTCATTTTTATTTAGATTAATTATGGATGATTTAATTAGAGAATTTTTATTTTTATTTTTATTGGTTGTTTTTATATAAATTTTCAAGATTAAATAACTTGTATAATTTTTTTTGAAGTATTATATTGAAAAATCCATTCATTCTAGTAGTTTGTTATTTTATTTTTATTATTTTTATTCTATTTGATTCACAACTACTTTAACTATTAAGAGAATGAACTTAAAAACTCTATAGGTTATCTTAAATTTGATGGATTGAGACTTCCCATTTTTGGAGGGAAGATTAAATGGTCGCAAAAATTATGTAGAATAATATATTTATAGTTTTTAACATGCTTAATGGGACTATAAGTTTTAATTTACACATTAATTATTCTATTAAAATGACCTTCCATTGCATCTCAATCATAACTTAATAGAGCTAACTATTGAATAGACTTCCACCTTCTTGTACTATGACCAAACTTGTAAAAAATGAAAAATTGTATATTGTCTTGCTAGTTTGAGTGGGTAAGTAATAACTCAAAATGACAATGTCAGTTGAGTTGTACAACAAGTTTGAAATACCTAACACCAGGCATCAAAAGGATAATCACAATGAAGGTGTAAAATAGGTCTAAAAGACCAAATACTATGTCCTCTTATGGAATGTAATCTATAAAGTTGTAAATTAATGTGTATATTCACTAATAAAATGAAAAAGGAACACATGATATACATAATATTGAAGCTTCAATTCATTTCACAAGAATAAATATTGTATAAAAATAAGACAACATAAATGATCAATTATATTTTATACAACATCATATATCCATTCACTTAAACCTTTGAAACTCCAATGATTTTAAAATCAAACAGAAACAACCAAGCATGCAAGTTCCTACTTCAAACCAAGGAAAAACTTTAGATAGAACTTAATAAGAAAGAATTCAAAAAAGTATAACATCAATAAAATAAAATAAATGTTACCAAAACCTCCATTGTTGAATGATTTTCTCCTTGATTAGTTGGAATGTGGATGCTCCTTTTCTTGAATATGCCAATTTAATAGCATGTACCTAGTATAAGTGATGATTGATTTAGAATGAAGGAAAACATATTGAATTTATAGACTTTTGGAAGGGTGAATGGATGGTCAAAGTTTGATTATGAGATCAATGATGGAGGATGGTTGTGAGGAACTCTCTAGATCAAGGAGTGGATGAAGGGTAGAGATGGAGGTGGTTAGATTGTGAATGGTTATGATGAACTTAATAAGTTTAATAAGTAGTTGTAAGCATGAGAGATGTTAGAGGAATCATGCATTAAAGCTAATAAGTAATTAATCTTTAATTGATTATTATTCTAATTCATTTCATGCAATTAAGCTAAAACTAGGAGTGCTTCTTTTTGTTAACTAAAGTGAGCTATTATCAGAGCGTGGATTCAAATATGATATCATGTTAGAATTGTGAATGAACATGATACATGAGATCAAACAATGATTAATAACACCTTCCACACAAGAGAAATTCAAACAATAATCTATTATATCATCAATAAGAAAAACTTACAGAATGAACCTCAAGAATCTTCAAGGAGATTGTGAGATAAAACAATGAGAGTGAGTGATTTATAGGAGTAAATCTAAATGATAAAGGGATTAGATCATGAAAATTGTCAACATCCTATATGATGAGACCGAATGATCTAATAATAGCTCACTTTAGTTAACAAAAGGAAGCACTCCCAAGTTTAGCTTAATTGCATGAAATGAATTAGACTAATAATCAATTAAAGATTAATTAATTATTAGCTTTAATGCATGATTACTCTAACATCTCTCATGCTTAAAACTACTTATTAAACTTATTAAGTTCATCATAACCATTCACAATCTAACCACCTCCATCTCTACCCTTCATCCACTCCTTGATCCTAGAGAGTCCCTCACAACCATATGAGTTGATTTCCTAATCAAACCTTGAGCATCCATTCACCCTTCCAAAAGTATATAAATTCAATATTTTTTCCTTCATTCTAAATCAATCGTCAATTCCAAGCACATGCACCTCACAGGTGTAAGCCCGAACTCCACACCTCCTACTGATATCTTCCAGTCTAGCCAAAGTGGGAGCTTTGAAAATAGTTTATGAATGACGTTTAAAGAATAATGGATAGAGGCTCATTGTCAGATGTTGTAGTTGCTAAGTTGGCCCTATATGCCCTATCTATGAAATAAACTTGGTTGTATACTTTAGAAATGAGATTATTAGGGCCATATCTTCAAACATAAAATTACCACTAGGAGAAAGCATAGACATGGTCAATTGACATAGTTGTGGCCCTCCTCGGATCCCTTGCTTCATATCCAGATACTATTATTATTTATAGTATTGAGGTAGTTTTGTTTCAAGCTAGTTTCAGGTGATGGTAGGATTTGAACTGAGGTATATCCATAATGGGCTTTGCTTTTCTTATGTATATGGATATGGATATATTCTTTTGAGGCAGTTTTGTTTGAAGCTAGTTTAAGGTGATGGTGGGATTTGAACTGAGGAATATAGCGAGTGCAATGAAGTGAAGATTTTTAGGGAAATATGACAATCATGCATTCTTTAAGTGAAAAAATGACAAGAGGAAGATACAATGACAAATTGCTTAAGGTAAATAACATTTAGTGCCCTTTACCGAGTTGTTCTTTAAGGGTTGAATGTAACAGGAATTCAAAGACATGAACAAGACTGAAACCACCATTTTTCTAAGTTTTAGAGACAAGGGGGCAGGGGGATGGGTTTGGGACAACATGAATTTTTCTAATTTTGGTGACAATGGGGGGATGACTATTAAAATTATATATAAAAAGTAATATTTGAATTTTAAACACAAATAAATTAGAAACACCAAAAAGTAACTTAAACAAACCAAAAGAAGTTGAAATTTTACAAATAAAGTAAAATAGTAATCCTTTGATTCTATAAACCATCTAATAGATTGATAGTCATTGGAATAAAATGAAGCATGATTTACATCAAGAGATGTAAAAAATTAGAATACTACTTCTTGCATAGTATATAGGTAGTAGGTACATAGAACAAAAAACTAAGAAATCAAAGTCTTCATCTGATGGATATCAGTAATGTATGAAATCAATTTGATTTTCAAGTGGGATTGTATGAGTTTTGTAGATGAATGCTTAACAGAATCTTCAAAAGCAACTAAAAAGCAAGAAGTTGAAAGCAGTGCTAGTGTAGTTTCAAGTATAATTGAACATGATATGAATGGAGAAGTAATAGAAGATGCCTTGTTTAAACAAGAGCCAATAGAGGAAATCTACTCTAAAGTTGTTGAGACAACCTTGAGTAAGAAGCAAGAGGCATATGATTCAAGTATAGTTATTCTTGATCCAGGAATTAGTTGTGTTGCACCCACATAGATCTTGTTGCAGCTGTGTGAAGATTTAAAAAAGAAGTGGATGGGTGCCAAATTATGGAGGTTGAAAAGAAGCCTGCACATCCAAACAAAAGAACACTACAAATCCTGGGACCTGTGTGATGCTATGCCAAAGGCTAAAATGTGAAGAAAGAAGTCATGAAAAATAGAGGACATATAAGAGGATGGAATCCTGTGTAATGCTATTCCAAAGGCTATGTTGTGAAGAAATAAGTCATGAAAAATAGAGGACATATAAGTGGATGGAAGAGGCATTGTCATATCTTCTATTTCAAAACCTTGCATTTCCCTTTCTATTGTCTTTTCATTTTTCCTATATGGAGATGATACATGACGTGGGAAGAGAATAAACCCAAATGCTAAAGCCAATCAGCAAAAGATGCCTCTGGCTAAAAATATTCAATGCTAGAGAGAGCCTATGAAAAGCAATGTCAAATATAAAACATTCTTGCTTGAAGGAAAGTTACCTATACTAATGAAGAAAAGAGCACTAGAGAAAGCCTGCACATCCAAACAAAATAACACTACAAAGCCCAAGCCTTATATAAAAGTGAGATTCGATATAATGAAGGAGGTTAGAAGGTAGCAATATAGGCAGTGAATGGAGCCTGTGCAAGAATGACAAAAAAAAAACTAAAGAGGCATACTATCAATCACAAATTAAGGAAAGACCATTCACTAACCTCTCTCAAGCAAACAACCTTAATGTTCTCTCCTTCTCTGTTAATGCCTACAACTATCTTCCAATCATCCCTGATTTGCTTGCAAAGGGTAAACAAAAGTAATGCTTATTCAAAAAACCGTGGAGAACAAAATGAAACGAAAGCTTTAAAGAGCACAATGGAGGTGAGGTTACCACAGTGTTGGTGCATTAACTGTAGTTTTTTTTGCATGGATATCCAATGGTGGTGCTGTTAAGAGAGTGTGTGAACTACAGTCTTGAAGTGTGGTTTTGAAGTGCAAAATTCCATGGTGGAGTGTAGTCTTGAAAAGTGTAGTTCTGAAGTGCAAAATTTTGTGAGAATTCTCCAACAAAATTCTGGTGCCCTGAGACAATTTGTCTCAGGCGTGAGACTTTTCCAGTGGGAAAAACCCACAATAAAGAACCTATTGGCTAAAAACTACTTTTTAAAGTAGTGATATTATTTAAATTATCAATATTCAATATTTTTTTTCTAAATTGACACATGCATTAACAATACTATCAAGTTAAATAATTTATAATTAATATAAATAGGAAGTAAATATAATAATTTAAATATATTTTTTAATAATTTAAAAATATATAATAATTACATTAATTTTAGGAAGAAATTGTTTTCATAAAATTAAAAATTAAAACAATATTATAAAATAAAATAAAAAATAATATACAGTGAAAATCAAGCTATTATTTATAGAATATGCTAGATGTTTATCCTTAAGAAAAAGAATGTTAAATCATATAAAAAATTGATTTAAAAAATATATATCTTGTCCAAGTAATGATTTTATCTCTTAGTCACCAAAATCATCATGTCTATTTGGAGTTTTTGCATGTTCTAGCAAGAAGTTATGTGGATCTTTTTTCTATTGAAATCTATGCATTAGTAATAAAAATTAAAAAATCAACAATAATATCATGTTATATAATTTAAAATCAATTTGAATATAAAGTAGACATAATAAGCATAATGAATTTATTAATATAAACAAAATAATTTTAGAAAACAATTTTTTTAAAAAATAATTAAAACAATATTAAAGAATAAAGAAATTAAATGTTTTGTAATTAAAATAAAATTATGATTTATATAATAAATTAGATGTTTAACTTCTGTTTCTGTAATTTTTTTCTTTCTTTTGGATAAAAGGACAAAGACCTAAATAGTTTATATTAATATTAAAGTTGTAGTACATTCTTTAAACATTAAGAGCATTATAACAGGGGAGCATATCTATTCCATTGGACAAAGATTTTAACTTTCTTTAAAAATTGTTATAATTTAAAAAAGAACGTAAAAAAAATTAACATGACAAGATTTTATCTTAAAAAAAATTAATTTAAATTTTCAAAGTAGCAATTTTATCTCTTGATGATGCTAATGAAATCGTCATGTCTATCTCCATTTTATGGATAATCTTACATAAAGTTCCATAAATTTTCTTCTTTATATCAGAATCTACATATCATATCATCACAGAGGGCCCAAACCTTATACACTATTTGAACTGAATTGTTTGATACACAAAAAAACATAAAAGAAAAGAAACCCCAGGAATTCAAATGCACAACTTTCACCTCCAAGAACAATTTAACAACATTCATAATAATGCCAGTAGCTATTACAGTCATATCCATTATAGTTCAAATAAACATCTTGAATGCTTAATAAAACATCATCCAGTGCATACTTTTCTACTGATAAAACGATAAGATTCACACTAGTGTTCAGGAAGGAATAAGAAAGAAGCACAACCTTTTACACTGGACTATTCATAGCAGTGTTCTAAGTCTCAATCTCACTATCTCAAGCCTTCAATCTGCCAAGGAAAGAAAGCACATCCACAGCCGGCGTCTCATAGCTGAGCTCCTCTACAGTTCTTGGAAATTGAAGACAAAGAAAACAATAAGTAAAATAGGTCACAGATGAATGAGGTATAAAAAACAAGAACATACATATATATACTCACGGAAGAAAAAGCCTTTTCGTGGGCTTGGTAGAGTCTAAGAGAGCAATCAGATTATGGGCTTTCCCTGAATCGATCCTTCTCGTGGGTACAAGGTTTTCCATTTTTGTTTCACCATCAGATCATCAACTTACAATTTCGTGAAACAAAACTGGAAACAATCGATGTTGAATAACAAGATTGTGGAAACAAAATTGGAGCTTTGGTGAAGTACATTAATGGAGGACATTCTTCCATGGAATTCATTGCAGATTTTATGAATACTTAAATCCTGGTCCACAACTCCCATTTGGCATAGGCATAAATTGGTCGGGTTTGAGGGTTGTTTAAGGGTTGTTTGTTGGATATGCTGAAACAGTGCGACTGCCTTCTGAGGACACCCATGTCTTCTGTACGCTGTAATAAACATTTTCCATCTGACACTGTTTTATTCTTTTATGTGATCAAATATTTTAGGGTGTCTACCAAACTTTCGCAACTGCATGGGAATAGTGTGTTTGAATTTGAACATGCGCGGGAAACTGCTAACCGCTGATTGTCACAAGAATTGTTTAGGCAAATGGATTTTGGCAGAGGGAACAGGTTAGGTGGGCCCACATCCACACACTAAGCAGTCAAATCTTAGTGTGTGACATTTAAGCCCAGCCTACATATTGACAGACTCTGTTTTCTATGGAAAGTAATTGTACACGCCCTTCCCCTGAAAAATAATCATACCAATCAGAAAGGAAAATACTGAATAAGCTAGAAATAATAAACGTTTAAACAAGTTCTTCCCAAACGGGCTGAGTTCATCAGACTATAATCATCATGTAGAATGTGAGTTTAACGAAAAGACTATGAAAACAATGGGAGAGCCGTGTAGACTATGTAATATCTTAACAAAGTTTCTTACTCTTTGATAGAAGAAGGCATCTTTTTCAGAAGTGCTACAGATAACTTAACCACATAAAATGCAGAAGATCTATCTTTTCCCACAAAAATGGAATCATAGAAGTCAAAAACAAGGGATGACTAACTTGATGCTAGCTCCTTATCCTTCTGCGAGATGAGTTTGGGTTCATCGAAAGAAAAATTACAAGAGCAACTTAATTTAATTGGGAAATAAAACGATAACTAAATGAACTAAGTTATGAAATAATACCATAGATATTTGGTGTTATTAATTATTTAAATTAAATAATGTGATTTAATGCTTAAATAAAAATAAAAATAAATAAATGAAGATAAACATTAATTTTAAAAGTACAGATTAAAAGTGGAAAGTAAACGTGATTTCCAATAAATCTTGAATATAAGATTTTGCAAACTGAAGTGTATAAGACAAGAAAAGATAATTCTTCTAATTAGTGATTTAAGATAAATAAAGAGATTTAGATTTCAAACCTAAGTGGGAAAAGCCTGCAAAAATGGAAAAATATGGTAAAAAGGCAAAAGCATGCGCATGCACAACTTGAAACTAGTTTTGAACTAAATGCATAAAGGAAACTTACTATTCCTTTGAGATTTATCTGATTTTGTTTGGTAATGAGATAATTAATTTAGTAAAATAATTTAAGTGGGAAAAGAGAATTATTTTTGATGATTAATTTAAAATGAATGAAGAGAGAAGATTTTGGAAAAGAATAATAATAATAATAATTTCGCTATGCAAGAAAATAATTCTGATGGAAAACTATAGTTTCTGGTCTTTAAGATTGTTTTCAGAGTTGAATTAAGCAGAGGGGGGTATTCAGGGAATGATCAATAGGTCTAAATGCTTGCGTTTCTCGCCATACGGACGTTTGGGTAGGAGGATTCAAATCTGAGTTTGATCAGGTAAGCTCCACGACACACTATTCTCCTTCCTACCTAGTCATAGAGGATTGGTCGTCGTCAAAGTTTATGAAATATTTACTTTAAAATCGTGGCTTCCCTTAAATATTCACTTTCAGAATTTTTTTATATATCTTAACTCTTTATTGCTTTAGATCAGTAGTAAATACCAGATCGTATGTATATAAATTGGGAACGAAGTATAGTAGCTTTGTGGATTGAATCATTATAAAGAATCGGTAAATGCATGGCCAATCAAAAATTAAGAACACCTAAAGAAAAAAACAAACATTAGCTTTTTATTTTTAAATTTTCAAATTGGCCACAACAAAGCTCAAAAATATGATATCCTCTTAAGAATACCCTGCTTGACCATTTTGAAAAATAGCATCGTGGCAGTCATGATCAACCATCACTTATCTATGACTCTTTCCATTATATGACATTTATACATTACATCTTTGACATATCCATTTCTCTATTTATAATGGTTTGCAATTCTTGTGTGATGTTCTTAAACCCTTCCTCATAAATTACTTCCTCTTGCTCTTGCTCACATCCTATGTTTGCAAGTTTATCTGCCAAATGGTTCCCTTCTTTGTATGTATGTGTGACCTGAAGGTGTTCCAAGACATCAAGCAATCTCCAAACTTGAACAAGGATATAATTAATTTTTCAACTATATTACTTTATATCCCTACAAGCATTGGTGATAACCAAACAATCACCTTCAAAATGAAGCTTCTTACAATTCAGATTAATAGCCATTTGTAAACCTAACAACAGAGCTTGCACCTCTGCAATATTGTTTGTTCCTGAAAGTAACTTTATTGATTTAGCACTAATAAGTAAGCCTTCTGAATTTCTCAACACAACCCTTGCACCAGATTTTCCTGGGTTGCCTTTCGAGGCTCCATAAAAATTTAACTTGACAAATCCAATTGATGGAGGTATCCAGTTTACCTTCTTTCTATCAACTTTGTTAAAGTGATAGAAACTTGTAGGTCGCCTCTAAAAGGGATTACCAAATTTTGCCAAATTTTTATTTGCTTTGAGTCCCAATCTGTGAAAATTGAACTAGCATGTTTAACATTATGAACATAGGAATTTTTTATTTCACATATTGAGTTCTCCAACTTGAATAGAACATGATCAATACTTGAATTCTACTTTTGAAATATCCTTTTATTTATCTCCCATCAAATACACCACAAGGCCATAGATTCCAAAATGACCCTCCAAAGACTTGCAAACAAAGACAATTGATACAGAAGTGACCAACTTGTAATTAGGTCCCAAAGTGTAGATGGAAGAGGAGCATACCACCTTAGCTTTGCTTGAATGAAGATCCAACAAGAATTTGCAAAAGAGCATTGTAAAAAAAGGTGATTTATATCCTCTAAGGTTGTCCCACATAACACACAGTTTAAAGGATTTTATATGCCTAGTCTATGCAATCTTGAACTTGTTAAAATATTATTTGTCAAGGCCAACCAAGTGAAACACCCTGCTTTTAGTAACATTGCAGAATTCTAGTAAAAAGTCAGAGCTCTTTGTGGCTTAGAATGAACTTCTCTATTCATCATTGCTTTGTATCCCAATTTTAATGTGTAATGACCTAATTTAGAAGGAGCCCAAATAACCTTTTCAATAGCATTGTGGACATAGAAAACTCTACCACTTAACATTTTGTTTAGAATCCATTGTTGTATAGTTGACAGTAAAGGATCCGCAAATATTTTCCAAACCACTCTCCCTATGAGAAAGTCTATTTCTTGGAATTAATCTCTTACTTTTAGTCCCCAAATTGGAGTTATATGTTGTTCTATTAGATGAAATTCTTACATTGTATTCAAAGGAGGATGTCCCTGCCATGAATCAGACCAAAAATTTTCCTTTTCTCCATTGTTAACCTCCCAAGTTATATACATGATTATAAATTTTTTGCAAGTTAGCAAAAAGTTCCACATAACAAAACCTTATGAAGGATTTAGAATAGAAAAGACGTAGTTAGATGCACTAGTGTCTAAATATTTTCTCTGCATGATTTTTCACCATTTAGAATGGGGTTTGGAATACAAATGCCATACTAGCTTTGCACCTAAATAAATATTTCTTGCAGATAGGTTGTGAATTCTAGCTTCTCCTTTCAATTTCTCTCTACATAATTTATCCAGTGAGACAAGAGGGATTTTCTTTTTATCATCCATGTTTCCTTTCCAAAGAAAATTCTTAATTAACTTTTCAATTTTCACAATAAAAGTTCTAGGAGGTTTTAAAACAGCCATGTAGTAGTTTGGAATTACATATAGAATTGATTTAATCATTAGGATCCTTCCTAAAATAGATAACCATCTTCCTCTCCATCCTACAATTATTTCTTGTATACTTTTGATGACCTTACCCAGTAGGAAACCCTATTTTCACCAACAAAAAAAGGAATTCCTAAATACTTGGCAATTTTGCTTCTTGGAAACCCAAAATATTGACAATGTGCTCCTTTAAAACTGCTGGTGCATTAAAAACATATATCTTTGATTTGGATAGATTAATCTTTTGACCTGATACAAAAGTATATTTATCAAGAACATACTTTATTTGCTTAGCTTCCAAAATTGTAGCCCTACCAAATAAGATGGTATCATCTGCAAACAAAGAATTTTTGGTCATGTTATTAGTAGGAGGAATTAAGATTCCTTTCCAATTACCTTGACTATGAACCTTGTGCAAAAACCTACTCAAATCCTTAGCCAAAATAATAAAAATAAAAGGCGACAATGGATCCCCTTGTCTTACACCCTGTGTTGAACTAAAAAATATTCTCGGTGAGCCATTGACAAGAACTAAGAATTTAGCCCCCTTAAGCAAGACATTATCCAGTTACACAATTTTGAATGCAAACCAAACTTCTATAATACTTGCAATAGGAAGGACCATGTTAGAAATGAAAGCAACACTACTTCAATGGAAATCCAATTCAAATAAATTTTTGCAATCTTTTAAGTGTACAATAACAATGGAGATTGTAACATGAAATTGAAACTATGCTTCACAGAGATGCAAAATCAGAAAACTTAACACATAACACAATGACATAGTGTTTATCATGGAGAAAACCATTTTAGGTAAACAACTCCACATAGGAAAGAGGCCCAATGTTTGTATTAATCTACAAAATATTGTACAATACAATAACACCACCAATCTCTCCTTTAGTCTTCAATCTGACAGCATTCTGGCAGCACCTAAGTACCTAAAATCTATATTGCAGCAACAAATAAATGGAAAATACTTATAGAAAATGTTTCCTCATCATCCAAGGCATCCACACTCTCTCTCCTCCAAGTGTCCCACATGCAAGCATCAAAATGGCACCAACATGCAACTTCCAAGTGTCAAACTGTGACCCATCCAAAGTTGGGTGCCCATATCTAAGAATGGCATCTTACAGCATCTTATGACATGTAACCATCATAGATACCTCCAACATACATCCTATCCAAGATATGTGCTTGGGGCTAAAGATAGCAAATATACAACTAACATATCTGTCATATGCGTCATAGAATCTTAGAATCTTATGACAATTTGTAGTTGTCATAGATTCACTTACCAAACATTATGATAGTTGTCATACATGCCAAAAATAGTAGATTCCTCATGGGAAAATTCCTACCCTCATTTACTTTTATTTTTTACAATTGCCAACAGTAAATGTCACTCTGTAATTACCTCCAATGACTCTGAAATTACCCTTATCAGTGAAACTAGTATATCTCCTCATTAGATAATTACAAATTACAAATAATAAATGCAATAAATACAATATTGGGATTTACAAGGTTAATGGCATCTTATGCCAACATTCTCCCACTTGACATTATACATTGTAAATGAACCCATAGGAAATCAAATGAAAAATAATCAGGCACTAGAAACAAGGCCCATGGCCTCTCTACACCACACGAACTTCTATGTGCTCATGGGTTTGGTCAATGAATCTACAACATTATCCTAAGTGTCTATCTTCTTCAACTCAATGTCTCCATTTGCAACCAACTCTCGAACAAAGTGATACTGAACATCAACATGTTTTGTCTAAGCATGATACATAGGATTATTGGCTAAACAAGTAGCACTCTGGCTATCACAACCAATCTAAATGATCCTGCAATGAAATCCAATTCCTGTACATAGTATTCTCAACCAAACTGCCTCCTTAGAGACATGAGTAGCAGCCATATACTTCACTTTTGTGGTGGACAAATAAATTGTGGGCTAACTCTTACTCATACAACTCACTACACCTACAAACAAAATAAAAACATAGTCACTAGTGGACCTTTGACTATCCAAGTCACCTGCCTAATCTGCATCAACAAAACCCTATATGTCCAAAGATTTATCAACACTATTAGTACCAGAATAAACCAAACAATGATCAAGAGTACCTGCAAGATATTTAAACACCCTCTTCACATAACTCCAATGTTGTCTACTAGGGTTAAACATAAATCTGATCAAGGCTCCCACTGCTTGGGCAATATCTGGCCTAGTGTAAACCATTGCATGCATTAAACTCCCTACAACACTAGCATATGGAACATTAGACATATCCTCAAGATCATCCTTAATATTTGGACACATATCTAATGAAATCTTAGTACCATTAGGTAAAGGAAATCTAACTGGGTTGCAGTCTTGCATACTAAACCTCTGCAAAATAGTATTCACATACTTACTTTGTAATAACCAAAGCTTTTTGTTACCTCTATTCCTTCTTATTATTCACATAATATATCTAGAAACTACAAGATCCTTCATATCAAATGCACCTGAAAGTTGGGATTTAAGCTCACTGATCATATCCTTAGTATTGTTGAAAAATAACATGTCATCAACATACAAAGCAATACCCAGCATAGAATCACCAACATAATAAATGTAAACACAGTGATCCTCCTCGCTTCTAACAAAACCCAATTTCAAAACAAATGAATCAAACTTTTGATACCACATTCTGGGGGACTATTTTAAACCATAAAGAGACCTCTTCAACCTACAAACCCAATGTTCTTTTCCTTTTACCTCAAAACCTGTAGGTTATTGCATATATGTTTCTTCTTCAAGATCTCTATGAAAGAATGCAGTCTTAACATCCATTTGCTCATTCTCCCAATCCTAAGTTGTAGCAATGGATAAGAGAAATAGAATAGAAGTCAATTTAGCAATAGGAGAGAATATCTCACCAAAATCAACTCCCTCTCTCTGGGAGTAGCCCTTGGCTACCAGTCTAGCCTTGTACTTCTCCAATGACCTGTTTGCTCCAAACTTCTTCTTGAAGACCCACTTACACCTAATGGCCTTTCTTCCTTTGGGAAAATGAACAAGATCCTAGGTGTTACAAGAGTCTAAATCCATCATCTCCTCTTGCATGGCTAATTGCCAAGACTCACTATCATCTGCAAAAATAGCTTCCCTGTAGGATCTAGGTTCATCATTAGTACTCAATAAAGCATATGCACAATGAAAATCTAGTGGGCTATACCTGTCAACTGGATTTTGTTGTCTTGTGGATCTCCTCAAGGGTGGAGTAAGAGACTCAAATGGTTCTTTTGCGTGATCATTTGTACCAACTTCTTCTATAACAATAGAATCATCTTCATCAGAACTACTTGAATCTTCTTCTTCTTCACCCCCCAATCCATCATTCTATTCTTCCTGAGGTGCATCTTACTACTCTAAATCAAAGTGCACCTTCTTTACCTTTTCTTCTTTTTCTTTTGGCTACTCAAGTTCAAAAATAGCTCTAAGTTCCCTGAAAATAACATCTCTAGAAAAGATAATCTTGTGGGTTAGTGGATTCCAAAGCTTATAACCTTTCACATTATCACCATATCCAATGAATGTACACTTTTCAAATTTTGGATCTAACTTAGATCGCTTTTCTTTAGGCACATGAACAAAATCCTCATAGCCAAATACCCTTAAATGTGAAATTAAAGGTTTCTTACCTATCCACACTTCATAAGGTGTCAAATCAAGAGCCTTACAAGGAGATCAATTTATCAAGTAGCAAGTAGTACACATAGCCTCTGCCTAAAATAATTTATCCAATTGTGCATCACTCAGCATACTTCTGGCCCTTTCCATAATTGTTTGGTTCATCCTTTATGCAATACCATTTTGTTGTGGTGTATATGGAGTTGTCTTCTATTTGATTATACCTGCATGCTTGCAAAACTCATCAAATTCCTTAGAGAAATATTCCACTCCATTGTCAGATCTTAATATTTTTATCTTTAAACCTGATTGGCTATCTACTAAGACTTTGAATTCCTTAAACTTAGTGAAAACTTTATATTTATGTTTCATAAAATAAATCCATGTATATTTGGATACATCATCAATGAAGGTGACAAAATAACAAGATTTTTTGATAGATTTAATATCCATAAGCCCAAACACATCCGTATGAATAATTTCTAACTTTTCTTTTGCTCTATTGCTTCTTGAAGAAATTGATTTTCTGTTTTATTTACCAAACACACAATACTTACCGAAATCAAAGTGCTTATCAAAATAGGAGAAACCATCCAACAAATTTTTATTCTTAATAGTTTTTAATAAATTATTGCTTGTGTGGCCCAATCTATGGTGCCACAACATACATGTATTTTCAGTACTGGCCTCAGCTACATAGGAGGCATTACAAACTGTAGTGGCTTCAAGCTTGAACAGGTTTCCCAATCTCTTCCCCTTCGCTACCACCAAGTTCCCTCTCACTAATCTACAACAATGCTTGTCAAAAGTCACATGCATTCCCAAATCATTCAACTTTGAAATAGAAATCAGATTTCTAGCTAATCCAAGAACATGATAAACTTCAAGGAGGGTTTTAATCCTCCCATCACTAAAACACAACAATACCTTTCCTTTCCCAACAATCAGATATGAAGAGTTGTCTCCAAGGTATATATTACCTCCATCATATTTTTCATATGTGGAGAATAATTCCTTATGCAGGGTCATATGAAATGAGCATCCTAAGTCAACCAAATAGTGATCATTAGCAACAACATTACAAGAAGAAATTAAAACATCTTCACCTGCATTTGAGGACTTATCAAAAGCACTCTCCCACTATTTCTTTGGTTTTATGCACTCCTTCTTTACATGTCCCATTTTATTGCAGTTCCAACACTTAACTCTATTCTTCTTTCTAGAAGTCTTAGATTGGCCCTTAGACTTTTCCTTAGCCCCTTTATGATCTCCTTTCAGTCCTCTTTCCTTAGACCTTCCCCTAACGCTAAGAGAATCCCCTAAACTATCTAAACTTTTCTTCCTTAGTTCATGTGCTAGTAAAACTGCAATTTAAGGGCATCCAACTTCGGATCTGTGAGGTTAGCAATGATAGAAAGGATAAAATTCTCTGAGGACTCAAGTAAAGAAAAAAGAAGCAAGATACATTTATCTTCCTCATCTACTTCAACATCTACTGAAGCAAGCTGACTCATCAATAGATTAAAATAATTTAAATGTTCTGCAACTGACTCACCCTCTTTCATTTTCAAAGAAAACAACTTTCATTTTAAATAAATTTTATTTACCATACTCTTGGCTTGGTATATCTCACCCAACCAATTCCATAATTTATATGCGGTCTCTTCCTTTGCGACATTCAACAGGACAGAGTCTGAAAGGCACAACCAGATGGTTCCTCATGCCTTCTTATCCAATATATCCCACTCACCTTGAGAGACATCATTGGGTTTCTTCTCTTTTTGAATAGCCAACAATTGGTTTCTTTCTTCCAAAAAATCCTCCATTTTCAGCTTCCACAACTCATACCCTGTTGCGTTGAATTTTTCAATGTCCAAACAAGAGGTTGATGCAACAATGGATGAAGCCATAACTTCAACACAAGATCTGCAAAACAAATGCAACCAAATCTCCCACTGCAACTATAGCTTCCACACTACCACCCAAGAGTCAAAGTTGGCCAGGCTTTGATACCAAATATTAGAAATCAAAGCAAAACTACTTCAATGGAAATCTGATTCAAATAATTTTTTGCAATCTTTTAAGTGTGCAATAACAATGGAGATTGTAACATGAAATTGAAACTATGCTTCATAGAGATGCAAAATTAGAAAACTTAACACATAACGCAATGACGCAGTGTTTATCATGGAGAAAACCCTTTCGAGTAAAAGACTCCACATAATAAAGAGGCTCAATGTTTGTATTAATCTCCAAAATATTGTACAATACAATAACACCACTAATCTCTCCTTTAGTCTTCAATCTGATAGCATTCTGGCAGCACCTAAGTACCTAAAATCTATATTGCAGCAACAAATACATGGAAAATACTTATAGAAAATGTTTCCTCGTCACCCAAGGCATTCACACTCTCTCTCCTCCAAGTGTCCCACATGCAAGCATCAAAATGGAACCAACATGCAACTTCCAAGTGTCAAACTGTGACCCATCCAAAGTTGGGTTCCCATATCCAAGAATGGTATCTTGCAGCATATTATGATGTTTCATAACCATCATAGATACCTCCAACATGTATCCTATCTAGGATATGTGCCTAGGGCTAAATATAGCAAATATACAACTAACATATCCATCATATGTGTCATAGAATCTCATAATATTATGACAACTTGCAACTGTCATAGATTCACTTACCAAACATTATGAAAGTTTTCATACATGTTAAAAATAGTAGATTCCTTAAGGGAAAATTCCTACCCTCAATTACTTTGAGTTTTTACAATTTGCTAATAGTAAATGTCACTCCATAATTACCTCTAGTGACTCTGAAATTACCCCTGTTAGTGAAACTAATATATCTCCTCGTGGATAATTACAAATTACAAATAATAAATGGAATAAATACAAAATTGGGATTTTCAAGGTTAATGGAATATTATCCCAGCAGACTAATCCACCCTATCATACGCCTTCATCATGTCCAACTTGATAATCAATGACAAAATGGCATTCATTGTGATTGAGTGCAAAACTTCATGTGCTACTAAAGCCCCTTCCATCATTTCCCTCCCAGGAACAAATCCTCCTTGCTCCTCTAAAATTATGTTAGGATTGATAGGCACTAGACACAAATAAATTACTTTTGTAAAAATATTATAAATCACATTACATAGTGAAATTGGCCTAAATTCAGAAAAATATTTTGAAGAAGATGCCTTAGGAATGAGAGCAATATGTGTGACATTAAATTATTTTAACATCATTCTTGAACATTGAGACTCTTCCAAATCTTTTAGAAGATCTTTTCCAATGAAGTCCCACCATTTCTGGTAGAAACATGTTGTGAATCCATTTGGACCTGGGGCTTTATCTGAAGGCATAGAAAACACTACAACCTTAAGTTCATCAAGCATGAATGGTTTAAGTAACATATCATTATCCTCTTCTATTACAATCATTGTTATTACTTCCAACAATTCATCTCTTTCCATTCCCACCTGCATAGGTTGATGACCTGGTGTAGAACGCAGATTTGTGAAAAATTTGACACCCTCAACTTGTATATCTTTCTCTTTTGTTAAAACATTTCCTATGACACTATCTTGTATTGAGAAAATGGAACTTTTATCTTTTTTTATTTGAGCTGATATGTGAAAGAACTTTGTATTTTTATCTCCCCCTTTTAGCCAAACCTCTTGTGACTTATGTCTCTAATAAATTTCCTTATGTATAGCCAATTCTTCCCATTCCTCTTTCAATTGTGATTGTTGCTCAAATAAAACCAGGCTTAGCCCATGAGCTATAACTTGTGCATTAACTTCTTCAATATTTTTGTAGATTTCAGCTTTAGAATGGAAAATATTTTTAAAAATAGTAGTGTATTCCATTGATTAATTCTTCCTTTAATGTGCCTTAGCTTCTTGCAAAATCTGTACATTAATGTTCCTTCCACCATAGGAGACAACAACCACCATTCCTTAAGCAGACTTAAAAACTATGGGTGACGGAACCACATCTTCTCAAATTTGAAAAATGATTTAGAACAAGATGCAAACTACTTACTTTGAATATCCAATGATGTAGGATAATGGTTAGAACCCATCCATGGTAAAATTTCAGACTGCATTCCATAATTTTTTGTTAACCAATTGGATGTGATGAGAAACCTATCAAGATGCTCAACTATTTGACAAAAAAAATTCCTTTTATTTGCCCATGTATACTTTCCATTTCTAGGAAGAATGTCAATAAGAGCATTATTTTGAACAAAGGTACTAAAATCCTCAATTGTTTTTGGTGGAGGTATAATACCTTCTTGCTTTTCATCCAAGGATAATATGGCATTAAAGTCACTAGCCAGAATGACCTTAACATCACTAGATTTATCAAGAACTTGTGACAATGCATCTCACACCAACTTTTTACCAAAAGTAGAAGTGCGAGCATAAACATTAAAAAGCCAGAATTGTAGATTGAAATGTGTTACCTTTACTAATTGCCAATTAATTTCACTTGAAATGGCCTCTAAAATAACTAATTTTGGATTCCATAATGCTATTAAACCTCCAAAATCCCCTTGAGCTTTTGATTGAAAAGATTTCCACCTTAACCATTGTTTAATAACTGAGGTGAAATTTTCTTGAGATAACTTTGTCTCCTATAACAGTACAACCCCGCAAGACTCAATTGGTTGCTTGATCTAGACTCACTTGCTAGGAGCATTTAAGCCCCTAACATTCCAGGATATTATTTTCATATTATTGTTGGAAAGAAATAGGCTCTCCTCAATATTTTTTTAATATTACCATCCAAAGTGGATTGTTTACCTGATGTTATCTCCTCTTGAAGCTTAACAGCATGTGACTTTCAACCTCTTTTGTTAGGTGATTTTTGAGGCATTGGAGACAAACAGGGGGACTGATCAATGGATAAGGTAGTGGAAAAATCAAATTCCTCATCTCCCACTTCCCCTTGCAAGTTGGCATTGATATCATTAGATAACTATGAAACTAATAATTTTTCATCAACAACAGAATCCTTTAAATTAGAATTGAAAGGCAATAAATTTAAAAATTCATTCACCTCAAATTCCTTCTCAACTACCTCTACAATTCCATCAATTAACTTGGATCCAACCATTGAATTTATCTGATTTTCTATGCATTCTAAGTTGCCATCTTCTAACATGGATTGAAAATCAATGAAATCAAAATGTTCACCTCTTTGTTTATCAAGAATTGGAGTTATAGAACCCAATGTTAACAAAGAAGTACAAATTGATTAAATTGATTAACATTAACAAACTTGAACTCTGGCACAAATAGGTTGAGAGTCTTTTGGAAAATGATAAATGGAGATATGAAAAAAATTTCCCAACCTAGAGCCAAGGAAAGAGATAAAGACCTGGAGTTGTGATGTATCGAGGAAATACCTGAGGCCTTAAAATCCTCTAAAGAAAACATGTGATCTGACCTTGTTTGGTACAAGGATGATTGCTAGATGTATCATTTAATGCTAGAGACCCACTTGAACCATTTTGTGCTACCAAATCAAGCACATCTGACCAATTAACAACTAAAGAAGCATGCTACAAAAGGCTATATTTATCACAAAAATAGAACAACTAGAATGGTCCTTGAATGAATATTGTTACTTGTGGAGCCTTTATAAACATTTTTAGAACTCAACTCACTAAAAGTGCTTCCCCACCCATCAATGATATCCAACTCATTACCAAGGCTAGGAAGAAGAACAATTTGATCAGAATCCTTAATAGGACCACTATAATGAAAAAAGGACTCACTTTTTTGGGAAGAAGGCTGAGATGAAGATTAAACTCCTTCATCCATTCTCGTCTAACAAGTAGAAGTAGGATGAACAGGAAAGTGACATTTATAACAAAATACAAGTGAATCCTCGAAGATAAGTGTTTGTTTCCATAAGCCATGCCTAGACTTGATTGTCAAAACATAACCTGGTGGTTTCTAGCAACATCAAGTAGAATACATACCCTAACAAGCAATGAGGGATTCAAAAAAAAATTCAAATCTTGATAAAGAAAGATGCCCAACAATTCAATAAGTTGAGTTTCCCTATATTCAAGAGGAAAACCTTGAAGCTGAACTCGGAAAGGAATAAACCTAACCATATTTTATGAGGGGACAAATTTTGGAGTCCATGGAGAAGTGAAAAGTCCATATCCCTCACACATCCAAGATTTTTTCCAATATACAACATTTCTATCATCTTTGGAAGAAAAAATGACAAAAAAAACCCTTCCCCTTTGTCAAGGTAAAAAACCTAAATAGCTTCCTCCCAAGTTTGAAAAACCCATTTTTGCAAGAAATTAATATCTAGGGAGAATTTCCAAAACTTACAGACAAGGGCAAGCTCCTAAAGATCATGCATTTCATCGTTGAAGGTAACATGAACTTGACCCCCATTAACTTTGGACGAATCCTTTCGTATTGTTATATAATTATTATAATATTATATTATTCCTATTATTAAATTATTCCCACTATTATATTATTATTATTAATTTTTTTAAATATTATACTTAGTAAAATATTATTATCCTTAATATTATATTATTATTAATAAAATATTGTTAGTATTATTTATATTTGTATTCAATTATTATATTATTTTACTAGTATTATTATATAATTATTAATCTATTATTCTTATTTTTATATTAATAATATTTAATTATTATATTATAGTATTAATATATTATTGTTTTATTATTATTATTATTATACTAATGTTATAATGTTATAATATATTAATATTTTTATTTTTTTGTATTATTATATTATTATTATATTTTTATTATTATTATTATAATATTTTATACTATGTTATATTATTTTTTATATAACAGTATAAAAGGTTATAGAGGAAATTAAACAAAGGAAGAAAAGTAAAATGACTCAAGTCTTTGCATTTATGTATATAGATCTCACATTTCTTCCTTGGTGCATGGGACGGTATATGACTCCCAAAACAATGACATATACGCATAATAAAAGAAAAAATGTGACGCAAATGAAATTCTAACCTCTATGCTATCTCAAACAAACTTAATCCCAAATTTACAATTCCATAATTTTCACAGTTAACATGTCACATCTAAATTTTTGTTTGCATTAAAATAATATTAAGTTATTCGGAAAAATTGAAATTTGATTATCAATTTTTGATATATGTTAAATTTAAGAGTGATCTCATTTGAAAAATGGTTATGTGTAAACTTAAAGATCAAATGTGAAAGATAGATGTTATGATGAAGCGATGAATAGGTTATGCTTTGATTTAATGGCTAATGTTACTTATGAAAATTTGCAAGTGCAAGAGTGTGTGAGTACAGGAACAGACCAAAGAACGAGAACATGATTGAGGTAGGGATACTTAGCCAACTAACATTAGTAAGAAAGTTGGAATCTAACACACACCACATAGAAACACGAGTTTTGCATTCTTGCATAAAAATGACTAGGTACAATTCTTCTAATGCTCGTTTTGAGTTGCACAAAAAAAGAGGGAAAAAGTCGTTATGTTTTTAAAAAAAAAGATAAACGAAATCGATGGAAACAACATTAACCACTATTCATATCATTGCAAAATTTAATCTTCAAAATATTAATGCATAATGATATGTGAATATATATGTATATATAATATAAACATATAAATTAAAGGGGGGTGAAGCTTATGATTTGTTTGAATAAAAACAATTTAATTAACTATATGTGTGATTTATCGAGAGAAAAATAAATGAATAAAAGGATCTTTTATTTTAGAAAAGAAAGAGTTGATTTCTGCTACCTCTTAAAGATTTGGTCATAAAGAGGGAATAATGGATACATACCGGAAATATTCAAATCTTGTGCAACTCCCTTGCGCATGCAAAAAGAATCTAAACGCAATTAAAAGAAATAATAAAAGAGAGAGAGTGGAGAGCATGGACGAATTCTAAAATAAGGGGAGTCGGTGAAGCAAAGGAATACTTAGTTTTTTCTGAGAAAGGTGGTGTAATTTGAAAGGCAAGGAAATAGAATAAGAAAGACAACCACTCATTCTGGGTATAATGAGCAGTCGAAGGCTTGACCTTTGGAAGACTCGACGAAGAGAAAGAGAAATAGAGAAGGCGATTTTTTAAGTGTATTTGAATTTTCCTGGTATCGAATACCAATTGAAAGGCTACGCTGCCCTCCTTTTATTTGAAGACTTGTCAAGGTGATCTAATCATAGTTGTGTTTCGTTTGAAGTCTCTGTTTCGATCTCTGATAGAGACCCGCGGTTGTTTCCTTTCTTTTTATCATTCCCTATCTCACCTTTTATCTTTGTGATGTATAAACCTGTCAGTTTCTAAGTTATTGAGGTTAGAAATAGTACATCAGATATGGCGTGGTTATGAATAGAAGTTTACTTGTTTCAAACCCCAGTTTTAACTTGTTCTTGTGTCGACCACGTCTCTTCCCTCTTAGCTAGCCTAAGCCTGCGAGTCTATGGCTCGTTCAGCCTGCCTCCTATCAAATGCTTGGTTGGGAGTTGTTGAAGCTTATCATCAAATCCTCTTATTAATATTCAGTTTCCAATGTACCAATGCATATCGGTCTGTGATGCTTATACCACCAATGTTGTTTTCGGGTCTAAAGTTATAATAACTTTAAGTTGATGCTCAGTTATATTTTCCATTGATGGTTCTACCTGATCGAACCTACCATCATATATATATATATTGTGTCAGACATCAAGTCATGCTAGCTCGTTTATGAAGAATATCTGGAACCGTGAATGGCTTATTATTTCACTGTCAAACATTGTTTTGTATTGGTCATTTAACTGTAAGCATTCATTTATTTACACCCTTTCTTAGTTATCTGCTTAAAGGCTCAAAATCTGTGAACAAACGAGATATAGAAGTTGTCAATACTTGCACCTTCTTTAGCCGAATCTGAGAAGTTCTTTTAAGATTATACCTTAAATCGATCTCTGCCTGTTTTATGTGTATCTAAGATGGGTTATTGAACAAAGAAGTTAAAGGTAGAAATAGAAATACTATCTTCATACTCCAAATGAATGTATGGTTCATGAATTGATTAGAAATATACCAAGGCTTGTTATAGTTTCTAATGTATAGCCATAAACCAACTTTTATATGGAATAATGAAAGCTTTATGTGGGGGATTTGAATATCTTAAATAATAGAGATATTATATGCACGTAGCTATAGTTTCTTAGGAAAGTATACACATATTTATTAGTAATCCAGATCATGTATAGATGTTGTTTTAAAAATATTTAAAAATTAGAAGGAGATTTGTTATTTGAAAAGCAACCAAATAATTAATCTTTCTTACAATTATACATACATGTACATGTATATTCACTATTTTTCTTTTATAAAAAGATCATTCTTATACTGAGTTACATGGTGAAAGAAATATATACGTGTTTTAATACATGCATGTTATGCTTTTCTCTTAGTTTAAGAATATATACGCATACATAAATATTTAAATAGAAGGTCATATATATGTATATACATAAATTTTTCATTTTGCATATGCACTTACATGCGATATACCTTCTTTTAATGACTCTTTTTCTTATTTGTTGAAAACACAAAGTTCAATGAAAGTTCAAAAAAAAAAAAAAAAAAATTATTTACTCATGCATGTGCTTGCATTTACTTTATCAACATTTTTTCCCTCATTATGCTTACTATGTTAAATCATTCAAAGATTATGCTTGAAAACATTTCTTGTTGGGTTATTAAATTTAGGATGTGAACCTAGTTATACTATTGAACCTAAAATGTATTTGTTAAGGTAGGAATGTAGCTAGGAGAGATTGCTTTTATCATGTATTGGCGAAAGTTTCCTTCCGAGATGGGTGTCGAAAGTGGATAACATAGGGTATAGATTTTTCTTTTCCAGATCTTCATTTAATTGTTGTATATGGCATATGCTTGACCAAGCTTTGTAGACCATAATGTTATATGGACTAGTTTATATTTAAGTTCTCTGTCATTTCCTAACATCATTCATTGCATATTCTAATTTTGGATAGAAATGCATGTAGATATGTTAGGAACGCACCAGATTCCATCCTGCATTTCGATTTCTTTTTGCTAAGTATTATGTGCAGGGTCGGTGGTGCTTCATGTTAGGAAGAACTTTACAAGGGAGCGTAGCTTCATGATTGGGTGGAAAAAGCACTTGAACCATGTTCTCATCCATTAGTTGCAGGCGAGCGTTGGAGTGCAATTAAAAGGATTCCAGCTTATGTTTAATTGTACATTATAGTACTCTTGATGTAAATTGTTATGACTACTTGGAAAATCTAGCCTAGTCAAAATATGTACTCTTGTAACCCAAACATTATGACATTGGGTATGGATGTAACTCACTTGGATGACATGCTATGCTATGATAGAATTTAATTTCAATTATGTTTTAAAAATTATTAGCACATTGTCATATTTTATTTATTTAGTGTTATTTGAGAATAGCACATTACACAACACAATCTGTTTTGACAATTTCATTTGTCAAAATGAATCTAAATTTGAAAGTTTCATAAGAGCGATTGTGGCAATTCAATAACCCAATCAACTGGAATCACATTGAATTATTTGTGATATCTATCAAATTTAAATATTTTGCATACATTGAATCCTCCTTTTTATATCCACATTACATAGCCTCATCTATATTTGATTTTATTTGTACCTTAAATTCTTCTATAGCATCCCACACATGCCTCTATTCTTGGTTTACACAAACATCAACTTACCTCACTAACTTGCAGTCTCTAACTCTCCTTTTCTTTTTCTTTGTGTTGTCATATGCTCCACAATATGGCACTGCCCTTTCTCTCTTCAATTCCACTCATCACCCACAAGTGTGCGGCCCCCATTAATGGCCCACATCTGCATTTATTTGACAGTCTTTCCTTGTAAATTTACATTGCCCCATCTTTAGTCACTTGGCACAACTAGCCCTACATTCACCTTTCATTCCCCATATGATATGGCAACCCCTTCGTGGGTTTTTCCTGCAACTAAAACCAAGTCATAGCTTCCTTCTAATTCTCATCACAACCTCCCGACCTCCTCTCACAATGGATGCAATCTATTGTGTTAAATCTGGTCACCCCTCTTCTATGCTTATTCACATGCCCACAAAATCTTCCTATTAATAATTTTTGTGCATTTAAATGTCTCTCAGCTAGTTGAAGTAGCGTGAATGTGATCTCTCCATATTCCAATCTGCACTTGCATTTTTTATTGGATCAACTGCTCATTACCCCCTATGTGACCCCTCATATCTAGCTAAGTGTGGACCTTTCATTGTTATTCTTTATTTATTATTCTTGCATGTTCTTCAACATACATATAAGGTCCCTTCAGTTTCTTCATCATCATAATCATCTTCAGTAAACAAGTTTGATAATTATTTTAATAGACATGGAACTTCAAAATTAGAGTGAAATATATAAAATTACATGAATTTTTTTCAATTAAATGACAATAATGTCATCTTGCTTCCTCCCCAAATGACCATGGCTCCAATATTTAAATTTCATTCCAATAGAGAATAAAACCAAACAAAAGAAACCAAACCAAGTTGTCTTTCTGACGATGTGGATCATTAGTTTACTCGAGATGCTCCTACATTAGACACGTTGAGCAAGAAATTTGTGAGCATAGGCTCACAAAGGTGGAGTTGAGTAGTTGAACTACTCTTTCAGGTTGAATGCAACCTGTAATGAACTTAGTCACTGAATCTTGTACACACCATTAACTCTTCTTCCTCTTCTTCTAGCATCTTTTTGAAACTCTCGCCATCTTCTTCTAATAATGCTACACCCTCTTATTCCTTCACCTCGTGGATTCACATCCACCATGTGTCATCCTCCTTTGCCAAATTTATCCTCCTCTTTGTTCCTCATTTGTGGGGTCCATCACACCACAAACCGACCACCTCCACCAAAATCCTGCAACATCCTTTATAATTTCTATGCACAAATTTGTAGCATCTAAACACCAATCTACATCTACAACAATCTCCATTTTCTCTACAAGCTTTTGTTCTTCTTCTACCATACTTGAATAAAATATCATCATAAAACAGATTTACCTCATCTTTATTCACAACTGCAACATTAATTTTTGTTGTGACATCTTCCACATCCTCCTTAGTTGCAACTTGTATTTCCCCCTCTTTCATTGCAACATACACCTTCTCATCTTCATCACATGTTGCTATCTTCTCTTTGCTACTCACTTCTTCATTCTCCCTCATCTTCTTTTATTCTTTGTGTGCCTCCATAGGGGCTACTCTCACCTCTTTCTTCTTCCATCTCAGGTTGCAACACTCTTTTCTTCTACTTTCGTTGTTCTCATTATTCTTCTCACTTCTCTTTACCAATCTTCTCTCACCTTTTCCAAAATTCTTCTCTAATGCCTCTATCTTGGCCTGAATCTTCCCCACTTCCTCACAGACTATCTTTCCCATCTCCTCAAACTTTTGATTCTCCACTTCTTTCCAATATCTCTCCCAAAATAAAATTCTCATGAATCTCCTCATGACCCATCCCATCTTTGTTTGTTGCAATCTCACCTCAATTTTCAATCCACATGTGACTTTTAATCTTTTTGCAGCTTCAAGCTCTCTCACTGCTCAAGACTCCTCCTACCTATAACAACCCTCATATGAGCTTCTTCTCTACCACCTTCTATCTTCCACTCTACCCATTGGTCCTGGCATAGGTTGCCTCATGTTCAACGCTCTACCTATGTGCTCAGAACCTCTAGCTCTGATACCATTTGATGTAGATGGAATTTTAACCTCTATGTTATCCCAAACAAACTTAATCCCAAATTTACAATTCCACAATTTTCACAGTCAACACAATTTGTTTTGAAAATTTCATTTGTCAAAATGAATCTAAATTTTAAAGTTTCATAAGAGAAATGGTGGCAACTCAATTACTCAATCAACTAGAATCCCATTGAATTTATCATGATATCTATTAAATTTCAATATTTTACATACATTGAATCATCCTCTTTATATCCACATTACATAGCCTCATCTACATTTAATTTTATTTGCACCTTAAATTCTTCTCTAGCAGCCCACACACACCTCTATTCTTGGTTTGCACAAACAACAACTTACTTCACTAGCGTAGCCTCTAACACTCCTTTTATTTTTCTCTATTTTGTCATATGTTCCATGATATGGTTTTTCCCTTTCTCTCTTCAACTCCACTCATCATCCACAAGTGTGCAGCCCCCATTAATGGTCATCTACATCTATTTGATAATATTTCCATGTAAATTTTCATTGCCCCATCTTCAGTCACTTGGCACGACCAACCCTACATTCACCTTCCAATCACCATATGATATGGAAACCCCTTTTTGTGTTTTTCCTCTAGCTAAAACTAAGTTGTAGCTTCCTTCTAATTCTCAATGCAACCTCCCCACCTCCTCCCATGATGGATGCAATCTATTGCATTAAATCTGATCATCCCTCTTCTATGCTTGTTCACATGCCCACGAAATTTACCTGTTGATTTTTTTTCTGCATTTTAATGTCTATCGACTAGCTAAAGTGGCACGGTCGAGCTCCATATTCCAATCTGCGCTTGCAATTTTTATTGGATTAGTTGATCATTACCCCCTACATGACCCATCATATCTAGTTGGGCATGGACCTTCAATTGTTATTCTTTATTTATCATTCTTGATTTTTCTTCAACATACATATTTAAGGTCCCTTCAATTTCTTGATCATCATAATCATCTTCTACAAACAAGTTTGATAATTATTTCAATAGACATGGAACTTCAAATTCAGATTAAAACATATAACGTTACATGACATTTTGTTAATTAAATGACAATAATGTCATTTTTATTTCTCCCCAAATGATCATGGATTGAATATTGAAATTACATTTCGACAAAGAATAAAACCAAATGGAAGAAACCAAACCAAAATGGGAAATGGGATGGCTGCAAATCGTATAAGACAAAAACTTAAATGGTTTAAATAAAAAGTATTTGTGACTATTGTCAAACAAAATTAATCATCAAGGGTCTTAACAAGTATATATGGCATTAGAACACTAATTAATCATGTCCTAATTGTGATGGTAATGAGCAATACAATTTCATAATTTCTTATCGAAAAGCCTTGACATTCATATTTTAACATTACTTCCTTTATGTATTTGAAATCCTTGGTCAATAATATATTTCATAGGTCATTACCAATTTTGATAAAAGCTATGGAAATACTAATAAACTATAACAAAGTTAACAACATAGATGTCACTAATATAACGTCACTTTTTATGACATTAACATATGAAAACTTGTTAATCACTAGATGGTTTGTTAATCACATAGATGGTCTATTAATCAGCTGGTGTTTTTTGTGGTTTTTTCTGGGTGGGCAGTCAATTGTATTATCTTTACTGCCACTTCCTTTTTTGTCCAGGGTTTTTGGTCCCTTCAAAACCTGTTTTTCGTTAATCAAAAACATATGAAATCATTAGATCTATACCAAGTAAATTTACATGCTTTCTATTTTATCTAGCTTTAAAATTTGTGATGATATCTTATGAAAGGTTTATCTAATCTTAGACAAGGCATGTGAACTATTTGAAAAATATCACTAGGAAATATGAATCATACACTACACAGGGATTAATGACCAAGAGTTTTATATTCATAATCATAAAGAAACTAGTATAAAATTATCTAATCTTAGACAAAGCATGTGAACTATTTGAAAAAACATCACTAGGAAAAGACTAAAATTATCTAATATTGTATCTCTAACTTGCCTCTTTGCTTGGAAACTTACCTATTTCAAGTAATGTGTTAAGTTAGCCCAATATCATTAGTGGATATACTAGCTTAAAATATTTGGCTACTCTTGAGTTGGAAACCTTCGTGCTTCCTATCTATTTCCTTGGACTCATAAGTCTATCTCAAAAAAAGAATATCTATTTTGATTCATTTGTTGGACTCATAAGTATATAGTTCAAGTAAAAAATATTTATCTTAATGTGTATCATTTGGAGATCTAGTTTCACTTTGATCTATTTTAGTTTTATCCAACAAGCATATCTTATAAATCAAGTTATCCAATCTTGTCCAAGCTTAATCACATTTCAAAAGAGTCCAAAGATTTACATATCCATAAAAATAATCCATTATCAATCAAGGTTCTATACTTACATATGTCAGTCACAAGATCACAATACAAGAAAAACATGGAATCTTTCCAAATTGAGTTGAACATACAAACAACTATGGGTGGTAACCAATATGAATTTACAAATCCTTTACAATTTCCTTCCACCCTAGGTGGATATGAAAGTTCCAAACCATCACCTTCAAGGATGGATCCTATTGAAGAAGACAATAATCAAGAGCCAATATTAGAGGAACTACAAACATTTGAATAATATCACAAAGAAATGCTAGTTATAGAACATCTCCTCATTGCAAATCCTGGTCGCTATTTTCAGTTGCTAGCTCCAAAAGGTGTCAAGCCACCTTCTAATCTTAACACTCCCATTGATAAAGAGAAAGACCTTATAAATTTTACTACAACTAATACCTTGGGAGAAAAATCTCAACCAACATACCTATCACAAACATATCTCTACCATAATCCACTAAACTTATTCAATCACCAAATCCGTCATAAAGCCCATTAGATACAATGTTTTCCACATTTCCTCATACATCATCATCTATACATGATATATAAGGTTTAATGCCACCCATATCAAGATACATATGATTATTTTTCACCTAATCCATCTCATACCATTTCACATTCTATTCCAAATTCTAACATACACAACATGTCTCTTCCATCAAACCTATCTCAAATGAATTCTTCATATGTAACATCATTTATCCAATCCTTGTTGTCTCTATATTTTCCACAATAAACACATTCCTAACTTATCACAACCTTACCCTCTACATCTCTTCATTCCACTTATAAAAAATTATAAACATTCGGGCCAATATCAACTCAAACATATATCCTACATAATCAATACCACATCCCATCTAGTCATATGATTAACTTTGTTTCCATAACTAACCCTCTAGGTTATTCTTGCATCTCATATACCTCCCAACCACCTACATACAATATAATTGCAAACATATATATCCTACAAAGCCAACCATATTTTACCATACACATCCCTACCAACATATCTACCTTGACACTTATAATTGGCTTGACAACACAAATTTAGAGTCTACAACAAAAGATATAAAATATTGAAATAGGACACACTAAGAAGAACTATACATTGGAATAAATATATCCTTATCCCTTTGATACATTTATACCCATGATTCCATTTCCTCATAATTTCAAAATGTCTAAGTTTGAAAAATACAATAGAAAAGGTGATCCATGTGAACATATAAGGGAATTTTACCTAGATCTTCTTAAGGTTGCTTATAATAATATTTATTTAATGTGTATCTTTCCATAAAGTTTATGAGGTCAAGCCATTGAATGGTTCTCACATCTACCCCATGGGATCAAGTATTTTCATGAGTTAGCAAAAAATTCCATTGCTCATTTCTCATATAACATGGAGCATGAAATATCCATGACTGATCTATGTAATACAAAACAAAGAAATGTAGAATCCTTTGTTTTCTTTTTACAATGATGGAGAAATATGGCAAGCAAATTCCCATGGCCTATTCCTAAAAAGTAGCTTGTACACATATTCACCCAAGATATAAATAAAGAAATGGATTTCCACCTACAAGTCCAATTTGCTAATACATTTGATGAGGTAAAAGAAAAAGGAATAACCATTGAAAATCCTTCATTGCTAAAGTCCTTGTAAGAATATATAAGGAAAACAAAGATAACATCTATCAATCTAATGATAAACCTCATCTTTGGGTGGAAAAAAAAAAATTCAATGATGGTGTAGTAGATGCAAAATCTATCCAAAACATACAATCGCCACCGAACATACACTTATCAACAAACACACCAAAAAATACTCAAGGTGTTATTATTCCTAAGAGACCACCTAGGAAAAATAATGCTCCAAGATGAAAATACACTCCTTTAGGGGAGCCTATTGAATCTCATTTAAAAAAATTGGTTCAATCTAAGCTTCTTACATTACAAGAGATAAGAAACTATGAACCTCAAGTTAAACCCTCATAGTACAAAGATAATTAATTTTGTGAATACCATAGGGTCAAAGGGCATATAACACTCATGATTGTATAAAATTGAAAAATCTTATTCAGGATATTATAGACTAGGGTGATATTCATATTGAAGTTTTTCCCCCATCATCCAATAATTATCTCAAGATATACATAGATCTCATCCCTAACCATGATAAATAAAATTCCTCTAACAAGGGTAGAAACTCTAAAGATTCCAATTATACCTCTATTCCATATGAATACACCATTGCTTGAGTAGAAGAAACCAATACATGTAAGGGTAAAATAATGCCTCAAGATATCTCTTCCATACCATCTAAAGATCTCCTTATATCTCAAGATCAAAAAAATCCTTCCAAGATTCTAGCCAATGAACCCACTCCATCTCAAGACTCAAGCATGCTTTTTATGCCATCTCATCATATCCCTCCTGATTTGTCTCATGATATTATTCCTAATCAAGAGAGGTACTATTTCCACTTCTCCATATGATTCATCCCCATCTCCATATCCATCTTAAGATCCCAACATTCCTCTTAATCCCCCTCATGATCCTAATCCTCCACAAGATCCCAGTGTCCCTATCCAAGCAATGTATATCAAAGAACAAACTAAATTGGCATCCAAACTAGCTCATCTAAAAGCTTCATCCACCCCTAAGTAATTCATTCCATCACATATCCCTCACCCTATCCAAATACATTATTCCTTCACTCCTTTGATCTTGCTAATCCTATCCATATCATTCATCATATATTCTTCATCATATCTAATCCATCCCCCTACCTTTCATCTTTGATCATGATAGTTCACTAGGGCAAAAAATATCCATGTATACTTTGGACAATGCAAACCCTTACTTCCTCCACAATACATATCCTTTATACACCAACCTCTCATCTCAAGAGTCCTTTACTATTTTCTATCCATGATTGCACTACCACTAGTATGGAGCATCTTGTTCCTTTAAAATATAATCTTTAGATATTAATTCTCCTATATTTCACCTATCCACTTATCATGGCTTCATAAATTATTAGTATCTATTATTTCACCTAGCTACCTATCATAATAAATTTCAATTTGATTTTTCTACATTATAATAAATGTTCCTATACCTAACCGGGGTCACTTTCCTTGACTTGGTCATTGGATTGGATTTGTGTCACTATCTTAAGAGTACAATTTACACATAAACTTCCTACAATTGACACTCAAAAAAAAGAATACTATGCATTATATAAAACATCAATATTTCATAAAAATATTAAGCAAGAGAACTTTAGCTTAATATCTAATGTATCTTTATCCATTTTTATCTAATCAATGTAAGCCTTAAAAATGAATTTTTCCTATAATAGTACCTATCTAAAATTGATCTTATCTTTTGGAAAGATATATGATGGATATTTGACTTGATTGGTCAGTTGGTCTTTCTCTTTATTGATTTATATTTTTTTCTCATTCTTACACTTACTCAAATTTATCTTGATCTTTTAATATCTTGGTGTGTCTAGAGATGCTTGGAATAGGACATGGTCATAATTTTTGTATGGAATGTTTGTGGGAGGTCCTTGTACAATACAACCATGATGAATACTTACCTTGTGTGTTTCATGGTAGCTTCTTGCATAAACAAACATCCTTTTCATATATGGTCATTTGTACCTTTTGTGTACTAGGAAGATCATGCTCTAAGTCTTACTCTCACATAGATCCAATCATGTTTCCATATGTCTAGTATGAATAAGGAAAACCCTTCTTTTTTGTAGATTCAAATCTCATGCAAGGGATACAACCTAATCTTGGTTCCTTATACCTTGGTGCATAATATATTTTTGTTGTATCAAAATAGGGATTGCTCTTTACATTATCTATAGAATAACCAAAGCACAAAGTATCTTTCCATTTTTTTTATCTATTCATCTTACATGTTTCCATCCATCTCATTTCCCATTTACAGGCTTCATATGACATTTAATCAATGGTTGAATTCTCATCATTGTCTCTCACTACATTCAAAAATTTCCTGCATACACAAATATAGGTCACATCTACAACATACATGTGTTACATCACACCTATAACATATGCATCATTATCATATCATTGTCATCATCATCATAGAATCATTTATAAAGAAAAAATAAAATCATATCTATAATATATGAATCTTCATCATCATCACCATTATCATAGACCTCCCCTATCCTTCCTATTGGGAGTTTAACCAAAAAATTATTTTCCCTTCGAAACTCTCAAGGAGCCATCCTACCTCCATACTCGGTCTATTGGGGCATATCATCGCTAAAAAATTTCACACCAACATTATTTCTTTGAAACAACACCATAAAAACACATTGTCTCAAAGAGGAGAAAAATGTAGACACCTAAAAAATGACTAATGCATTTCCATATTTCCATTTTATCATTCTCTCATTGATTCTTCTATCTATATTAATTGAATAATTTTTAATTATTAACCTAATATTTCCTCATTTCATTTATAATAATTAAATATTTTTTATTATTTAATTAATCTATCATTTTCCCTCAAACATTAATTAAATAAAAAATTTAACTACTTCTTTTTGGTCCACTATAATTAAATAAATTTTAAAAAATTATTTAATTAGCTAATACTTCTTCCATAATTAAATAAATTTAATCATTTATTTAATTATTTCTTTTCCTCCAAAATAAATAAAATTAATATTTTATTCTTATAAATATTATCATTGATGTCAAGAAGGAATTCATTACATGAGATTGTTGCAAAGATTATCATTGGTGTCAAAGTGAATAAACGAGATGGTTGGATGTCGTCATTAATGTCAAATGCATATAGGTGAGATCATTGGCAAGATTGATAAGTGAGAATGTGTCAAAGATGTGTGATCTATAAAGTTCAAAGGCCACTAATCACTAAATGATAAGAGACCAAGAAGATATACACGAGAAAAATAACAAGCTTATGCATTGACACAAGCGATGAAAAAGCTATGCACACTATTAAGGAGTCAAAGCAGAGATCGAATTTGAATGAAGATGAAGATAAGGCTAGGAAAATATTTTTGAATGGTCAAGGCAACATTGTATTGATGTCAATCTCCCTAAGGCGGTTTCAAGTACCATAATAATTTCATATATATGCTTGCTAGCCGATTTCCTTGGAAGTGATTTAAAAATAAACTATAATTGGTTGACCATATTTTATTATTTGTTTAAAGGCATACAAATATATTTATATGAAATCTCTCAAGAGTGAGATGAGATAGGATCATGGGTAGCAATATGAATAGAAGTGATTGAATTCTAAAATAGCAATAGTGAAGATTAATTAAGACAACAATAAAGAATATAAATCAAGAAATCATGATTATTAGAAGGCAATAGTTATCTTTAAAATTATTTAAAGTAGCGATTATCTTTCAAAAAGGAATATAATAATTAGTATGAAAGAATAAACAAGCAGTGATTATTATTAAAGAGTGAGATTAACCTTAAAAGGAAGCTAATGTATATTAGAAGGTAATATTTTTTTTATAAAAGGAAACAATCATCCTTCTTAAAGGGAGTGACCCTAAGAAAGGGCACAAAGGAAAGAATATAGTTTAAAGATTTTTTAAAGATAATAAATAAAATTTAAGAAGATATCGATTAAGATAAAGAGTGGATAATGAAAATGTGGTGACTTTAATAAATTTTATCTCTCTTACAAGAGATTTATCCTTTCACTATGTTATGAAAATATAAAAGATGATTGTGAATTGAGAAGAAGATGTGTGTGAGAAATATAAAGAAATGCCATATATATACACCAAGTGTAGTGGGTGTTGAGTAGTAAGAGATATGAGAAGATAATTTAAGAAGAGAAATAGATGTAATTGTGGAGCCTAAAAGATACATTATTCAAAAACAACGAAATTGATGAGGAGAGATGAATAATTGTTCAAGGAATATTTTGTGAAGGAGTTTATAATATTCTTATAAAGGAGATTGAATTTTCCAGCATTTATTGAAGAAGCAACATTGTGAAGGTGATATCATAGAGGTTGGTGCTCAATGATGGGGATCGGTGTCTCTAATAGGTTGGTGCCAAAAAATTAAAGAGATTGGTGTCTCTTACTAAGTTGGTGCTCAGTTGTGGGGATTGGTTTCTCTAGTGGTTTGGTGTCTCATGTAGGTTGGTGGCTACAAATATTGTAAAATATGTTATAATTGTGAGAAACACGAGCCAAAAGATCAAACAACAAACAAAGAAACCTTCCACACAAGAGAGCTGCAAATAATAATATGCAATATTCCTCAACAAGAAAAGCTACAGAATTGAAGAGTTCAAGAGAAGAGAAAATCTCAAGAGTACAAGAGATGAAAACCCGAGAAATAATACAATGAGGGTTGAGTGCTATATAGGAGCAACCCTAAATGATAAAGGGATTAGATCATGACAAGTGTCAGCATCACATGTGATGAGATAGAATGATATAATAATAGCTCTCTAGTTAACATAAAAAACACTCCTAAGTTTAGCTTCAGTGCATGATAATAAATTAGAATAATAATTAATTATTAGCTTAAATTCTAGGTAGTTATAATTTAGTTGTCTCATGTGATAGGATTAAGACACTTGTCATGATCTTATCTAATCCTATTCCACACCTTGCCTATAGAAGCAAGGCTTCATATGTACATTGCCATATATTCAGTGTGGTTGCTATTTTGGCATTCTTGCATCCTTAATCATAGCATTATATTTCAACCATTTATCTCTTATGGAAGTTATTTTTTCCTGTAGGTGATCCTGGGGTGTTGAATAGCTCACCATTAACTCCTACATTATATCAGAGCTTCAGTGTTGCAAATTTCTTCTCAGATCTGAGGGACCAATCTTGGCATGAATTTGTTTTGGGTGTGATTTGGGCTCATGAGAACCTTGCCATTGAATCTAGGGCGTTAGAGAAAGTAAAATTTAGCTTTCATTTTGTTGGTTGCTTTTTATTCCCAACTAGATCCTCACAAGTAATCTATGGAATTTTCCAATTCCAATAATCAATAACTAGGATGGATTGGCCAACGACTAGGAGAAAGTTGGATAAAACTTTCCCTCTTCACTTTAGACTCTACAAAACCCAAGATGGTGATCCCTAATAGTATTCATAAGATCTTCCATGCCAAGTATCCTAAAAACTATAGAAAGTAGATGTGTTCTCAATAGATTTTCTTGAGGATTAAAAAAAAATTAATGATCATACTAAGCAGATTTGCTTGATGATTCTGAAAATGAAAGGATCTAGCAATATCCTTTAAGAATTTTAACATTTAAAAGCAAGAGAACATAATATTACATCAGAATTAACAAATGACTTCAACTGAAATTAAAGTTTATAAATGTTCTTTATGTGTGTAACCATGGAGACTGTAATCGAACATAAACTCAAGAGACTGGCACCTTATTCTAGGGCACGAAGTTAGAAAAAATACAATTGAGGTTTATTTAACAATATTTTCCCCAAACATCATAGAGCCTCACAATAATTGATTACACTATTGCACTAAAAATTCCTAACCAATTCTACTTACAACTCCTTGCATAAGTTCATACAAATCTACATTCCCATTAAATCATTTAACCTATTCTTTATGTAAGATTTTTGCTAAATAGCCTACCTAAGATACAAATGACTAAAGGAAAGAAAATACAAAAATAAAAGATAAGAAAGAATAAACTATATTCCTCTCAAGAGAATGTAAAGATACTATGAGCTTGAAGAAAATCTTCTATGTTAGAATCCTCTAAATCCACTATTGAGAAAGGAAGAGTAGAGGATGAGCTACAAGAGATTTCCTCAAAATGAACACTATGCTCAATGAAGAGCTCATGTGTTTCAAGTTCCATTAGCTCATATCCTTTGACTCCATCAAGGTAACCAACAAAGATACAAGGTCGACTCTAAGGTTCCAAGGTCTTGTTCTTCTCTAAAAGAATATGTACCCATGTTGGGCGGCCAAAAATTCTAAAGTGTTGCACAATACATTTCCTACCACACCAGGGTTTAAAGGGAGTGATGCCCTTTAGTGCCTTATGTGAAACTCTATTTTGAATGTGAGCAACACAGTTGATAGCTTCTGCCCAATATGCAAGTGCAACGGAGTGTGTGTGGATCATGCAGCCAACCATCTCTTTCAAGGACCTATTTTTCCTCTCAGCTAAACCATTTTATTGTGGTGTGTAGGCAACAGTATTTTGAAGATCAATCCCTTCAAGAGTACAAAATTATTCAAATTGATGGTTCACATATTCTCTGCCACTATCAGTGCAGAGAATTTTGACACACTTTCCAAATTGCTTCTCAGCACGAGCCTTAAACTCTTGAAATATATCAAAGACTTCTTATTTATGGAAAAGAAAGTATACCCATGTATATCTAGAATAGTCATCAATGAAGGTGAACAAATAATGATCCTTACTAAAAGATGATGATGAAAAGGACTCGCCAAGTCACTATGAACTAATTCAAGGAATTTTGAAGCCCTCCAAGCCTTCCCTTTGTCAAATTTGTCCTCAATATGTTTACCCAAGGCACAACTTGAACATACACCATCAAAAAAATGGATTTGAGGAAGACCTGTGACCATATTATATTTTTTGAGTTGCTAAAGATAGTAGTAGTTGAGATGGCCAAACCATTCATGCCATAGTTTGCTCATAGAATTTGAATGGTTGAGCATTACAGTGGAATGTGAATTAGGTACAAAATGAGAGAAAGTATACAAGTGAGACTCATGATTGGCCTTACCAACTATAAGGAATGCATTATCTTTAAGATTCTTGATGCTGACATAATCTAGAGTGAATTCAACTTTTCTACCATTCTGAGTGATTTGGTAGACAGAGAGAAGGTTGGCTGACAAATCAAGCATGCAAAGGACATCCTCAAATGTACCATTGTCAGCATTCAATTGAACCCTTGCCAATTACATCCACTAGAGAATCATCCTCGATGAGAATGTGGGGCATAAAACAACTCTCCAACAAAGAAAACTATACTTTAATAGAACCCATGTGATGTGATGTGCCCAAGTCAAGAATCCACTATTGTGAAGAATCATCAATAGCAACAAGTGTAGTTGCTTTCCCTTTACCTGATTTGGAAGTGGAGGATTATTGAGCAACAAAAGAAGGTAGATTAATGTTATTATTTTTAAGATGTTTTAACTCATTAACCTGCTTCTTATGACAAGAATGTTCCTCATGACCAGGTTTCTTGTAGTACCTACAAGTTGACCTTTCCTTATTTTGAAAATTCCCTTTGGAAGAGGAGGAGTTGGAGTAAACTTTTATTGTAGAAGATGATTGTTCCTGATCTTTTTGTGACTTCTTCTTGAACTTCTTTTGCTTTTTATCGAGCTTCTTTGATTCTTTTTTATCATTTGGTTGACCATCCATCAAATCTTTTGAGTGTGAAGGCTTAAGAAGACCCATGGAAAGAATATTTCCTTGTTCTTACATCAATATTTCAGAAAATGAAGCAAAAGAAGGTGTAGTGAATGCAAATCCCATTGTCAACCTATGAGTGTGAAGGCTAGAAATAAAATTGCATATTCAGGTCCAAGTTTGGTGAGAGTTCTATAGACAAGTTGAATGTCTTTCTTCTCTAAGCAACATGATTTATATTATGCTCTAAGTTCAAGTTCATTGAACTTTGTTACATAATCTTGGATGTTGTCAAAATACTTTAGATCAAGACTCTTTAGTTTGTTTCCAATTTGATAACCATGAACTTCATCAACTGTACCATAGAGAGTCGTTAATTTTCCCATGCAACATGTGAATCTTTATATTCTTCAATTTGAAACATTATATCAAGAGAAACTAAACTCCTTAGACAACCAAGAGCTTTTGTGTGTTCAAGCATCTAGAGTAATTTGTCCTTATCATTTGTGGGTTCAATTACCTTCTTCTCAACATAAGGCGTATATCCTAGTTGCATTAAGGAATTTCATGCATTTTGATGTCATATATTATAGTTGTATGGCATTAGTAATGGAAACTTAAATGTACCCATAGTGAAGGAAAAATAGAGAACAAAGTAGAAGAGATGTACAAGCACAAATACAAGAGACCCCCCTTATTCACTCAACCAAGGAACCCCCCAAAGAAAAATGATTTGGTACTTTGTATTTAGTGTAGTTATAGATTTGTGGACTTCAATGCTTTCACAAATCCTCAAGAAATGAACATATATTGAAAGTAAAATTTTGGTATAATAATCACATGAAATAATAAAAATCATTGTGAATTACACAAAAAATCATGCACTTTCAAAAAAAGAATCAGCTTGATCTGAGGTCGTATGCAAAAGTTATGCAGCTTTGAAGTTCTCAAAATGAGAACGGTGAGGTGTCCTCCCTGAGAATCAGCAATTTTTGAAAAATTGATGTGCCAAAATCTAAAACTGTCTTCACCAATCCATAGAGCACAAAAACTTGGCCCAAATAAAAAAAATACACTGAAATTGGAGGTTTGGAACCCGAGTTATGAGCTTTCAAAGTTGGTCTTCAAAAAACCAACCTATCAATGAAGAGGGGATAGACTTTTTGAGAAAAAATCCAGCCAAATTTAGCAATTCACCAAATTTAAATATTATCCAGATGATTTACACCTTCGCCAAATTAGCAGACCTCCAAATAAAATTAGCAAATGGCTAGATTTAGAAATTTGCTAAATTTACCACCAAATTTGTTGGCTTTGCTAAAAATGTCGGCAAATGTGAATTTTTTATATTTTTTAATAAAAAAATATTAAAAAATGTCAAAAGATATTTTGTCAACGGAATTCAAAATATATTATACTTTTTATTAACAAAAAATATTAAAATATGTTTTAAAAAGGCTCAAAGGCTGAACAGCAAGTACAAGAACGAGGCCCGAAGGAAAAGCAGTTTTGGAGTACGCACAAGAACAAACTAAGAGGCATGTGTAGTTTGTAAGGCTTTAGAAGTCGATAGAAGGAGAGGCAGCCTCCTAAAGGAGCTGTAAATGTTTGAAAAAGAGGGTGTAGCTTCCTAAAAGGAGTCGCCCTCCTTTTTATGGGCTCGTAGCCCAATAAATGGTAGAATTTTTTTTCTTTTTTTTGAATTGTTTTTAACAATTTTTTTATTTTTTTATTTTTGAAAAATAATATTATAAAATTAAATTTCTATTTTCAAGTTTTTTAATTTTATTTTAAAAATACTTTTAAATTTAAAAGCAAAAAATATATATTTTTTAGTCTATTAATTTTATTTTTTAAATAAAAGCAAAATATATGTATATATATAAACCGGTTTTTTCATGGGGAGCATTTGGCTCCCTGGATAAAAAAAAAAATTGCCTCACCTAGCAACTTTGTCCAAAATCAACGTTTTGACAGTCAATTTTATGGTTTCTAGACCTTCTGAGCACAATGGCATGGTTCGATTTGACCCAAAATGCTTTGAAATGATGGTTCCTTGTTGGATCTAGCAATGAACCTCCTACTTCAAATTGTTGCAAATTTGGCCTCCAGTGTCTAATTTAGATGAAATAAAGGGTAGATCTAACTTTCTCAACTACTCTAGACTTAATGGAAAGCTCAGAATTTCTCCAAGAAGCTTCAAAAAACTTGCAACTGAAAATTCAAATGTTTGAACCCCCTAGGAAATGATATTGTTTCTTTGTACTTTTCTAATTCTCCAGATCGTCCAAGGATGTAAGAAAAGAGCATACTTAGTTCTTTGAAAAAAAATAGCTCTACACTACTAGATTTCCTAAAATATTACTAATCCATAACTCATTCTTGCTCTGATACCATGTAATATTTTGCTAAATAGCCTACCCAAGATACAAATTACTGAAGGAAAGCAAAAAAAAAAGAGAGATGAGAAAGAATAAATTGTATTCCTCTCAAGAGAATGCAAATATGCTATGAGCTTGAGAATTGAGATTATAAAGGAAATGTTTTGGTTATATAGGCCAAGGGGAGAGATAGGATGTAATCAGATTATAACAAATGATGTCATCCTATGATGTGTGACAACTCAGGGTCATTAAATCTCAACAACCTTATCCCTATGTAAACTTAAGCTAGTGTGAAGAGGACCTAAGTGTAGACTAGCTAGGAAATTAACTAGTTAGATAAAGTACCCCTTTCACACTAACACTTTGAATAAGAGTTGTAACAGAAATATACATTCAAAGGAAAGGAAATGAAGATGAATTGAACGATCATTGATCACTTTTCATTCATAATCTACATGAAATATATGAGGATACAATTGACAAAGAATTATGCCATTGTATTCAAAAGAATATGATAGTACTATTAAACAAAGACCTACAAATTGCATACAATTTTAGACTCAGACAATGACCTAGAAAAGTTCAGACTCAATTACTCTATGCTCTACAAATACAAAATTTCTCAAAGATCTCATACAAATGGCATTGAATTCCCTTTTATAAGAATAATGGAGAAAAACAAGCTTCAAGCTTATTTGACACATGTCATATTTTCATTTGACCAAAAATTACTTTACAAAATATGAGCACAACTGCTCGTGGGGAGAATATTCTAAAAGGATAAATACACTTATATTTGCTTGTAATCTTTGTGCCTCCAAAACATGATTTGATATAGGTATTTTTTCTTCCTTTTTTGCTTCTCTTCATTCTTCATTCGGTGATAAAGGCTCGAGAAAGATAACCTAGTAGATGAAAAAAAAACTAGGCCCACTAGAAGACAAAACTCATGTTTGATCTATTATAGAACCAGGTTGATGGTGTTGATTGTGCATATAGGACAAAAAGGTTGAATCCACATCATTTGAAAAGTCACAATTTAGGAAGTTGATTGTATTTTGCATCCCATGCAACATATTGTTCCTTTGTAGGCCATTTGAATGCTACAAACTCATCCATATTATTCCTATATGTACCATATTTTCTAACTACTAAATCAGTTTATTTATCAAATTCTTCAAGAAATCTATTGGTGTCACATATTTTTTCCAAACAGCTCTTCATAAATTTAGTATCAATAGGATCCTTTTCACATATTATAGAAGCCAATGAGGCTACAAAATTCTCCAACTATGATCTCCAATCTTCATAAAATTTGACCTCACCATTTTTATTCATAATATCAGGTAGAATACCTAGATTATTGTCATCAAACTCCTTGATCAACTCACTTATTCTATCCTCCATGGGGCCTACCATCCCCTAATATTCACCTATAGTTTTTACTATTTAGTATGTTGGAGTAATTTTCTCTAGCTTATTGGGATCATAGGTAGATCATTTGATCATACCAATTAATGAATTTAATCTTGACACCCATGTTTGCATCAGAGGAATTACCTCTATCTTATCCTTCACAAACATGCCAATTGTTGTCATCATCAAAGAATAGTTTTTATGTACATTGTTTACCTTCTTTAGAATATTTTCTATTAAATTCCCCAACATACTAGAACCATGTGCATATTTTCATTATTGGCTCTAGGAGGTGGTGTAGTAGAAGTACATGGCACTACAAACCTATATTTCCATACAACAATTTCCATTGGTTGTGGTGGGGGATATGGTGGTGTTTGTTGATGTGATTGTCATTGCTGGACTTGTGGCTATTGTGTTTGTAATAGTTCCACTTGTAACTCTAATCAAGCTATCTTTACCTTATCTTTATTGTATTCATTTAATAATAGTTCCACCTATAACTCTAATCGAGCTATCTTTACCTTATCTTTATTATATTCATTTAATAAATCCCCATATTTATTCAAGGCTTGATCATATTGCTCTTGTAGGGACTCAGTTGTTGCTTTACTAAATGAGCAACATTTACAACTAATGTAGCCACCTCTACAATAGATGTATTAGACACTCTCTTTATAATCAACCCTCCTCTTAAATTCCCAGTAGGTTCAGCTACAATTGGCTTAATTATATTTGATGCTAAGGCCCAAATTGCGAATGTATCCCATTTAGGGATAAATGTTGATCCAGACAGTGTAGCTAATGCTTCATCTTCATATGAGAAGACCCTTGTATTATGCTTCTTGATTATAACAAGGGAAATATATAATTGTTATGTCCTACTCAAGCAACAAGAGAATGCCACTTTCTTTGACCAATTTCCTTCCTTCACCAAGTGTCATCTCCTTTTTCTTTTCCTTCATTTGAACTACAAGTCTATTAGACACTTCATTTCTTAATAGCTCTATGAATTTATTCATTTCCTCATTCAACCTTCTTTCAAATTCATCCCTACGACATCTCCATACAAATTATTTGAAAACATCACTTTTCACAAAAGTGTCATCATCCATAAATTTTGTGCATGCCTCCTCCCTAATATCAATAGTATTATCCCTACCTCCTATAATTGTTGGAACATGTACCTGGCATGGTATTCTATTTATCCTTAGGGTTAATCTGCAATCCAGGACCTAAGTCCTTCTTTCCCTAGGCTAGTAACATGTGGCAAAGGAGTGAGTACCACCAAAATTTTACTCCCATCTCTCCCTTCTTGATACTAACCAATCCCTTATGGATGACATCTAATAAATACGATGCATAGTCAAACTCATCATTTACCATGAGATTTTGAATATCATTTTCCATGAACATAAATGCAATGGCCATCTTCTACAATGGTGAAAACCCTAGGGCTTGACATAATAAGTGATGTCTTTGAGAAGTATCCTTAAAAACTATCCACTTGAAATGGTTCTTGCTCAATAGGAGATATCCTCACAATCTTGTGATGGGGATCCTTCACCCCAAATCTTGGAAAGAGCATAAATCTATAGGTTCTTTTGTTCTTCTCATATTGCTTTTTAAAATCTACAAGGTCAATGGGTTTGTTTACAGTAGGATTTAGTTTGAAGGTCTTTGCAATTGATTCTATGTCCAACATAACCATAACCTTACCCATTGACATCTTTATGACCCTGACTAAGTCATCATAATTTGATGTCATGGCCTCTAAAAAATCAACATCTAGGTAAACATTTGGGACAACCAGTTTTCTTAGGTCAAACCTCCATACATTACATTTGGGGATCGAAGCATTTTTTCCATACCAAATATTTGAACAATTCCCAACTTAGCAAGGGTAATTTTTCATCTTGAATTCCACAAAACCTAACAATGAATCCCTTGTCTGCCCCAAGGCCTTGCAGCTTAATCATTTTTATTGTTGAACTAGGAAATTAAACTAATATATCATCATGTAAGGCTCAACTTGCAATTGAGGTAGATGATTGTGATCATCGTGGTGATATTTTGCTAAGAGTTTTAAGGAAAGTAGGGTTTTTTACATTTTTTAGGGTTTTTGATGCAACTAGAACTTAACTAAGGAAAATACAAACAATTCATAGGAGAGAAGTAGATTTCTAGCTTATAAAAGCCCTAGGATGTAATTCAAACTCAAAACCTAGTAGTCACAAGCAAATTTACAAGAAATTGAGCAAGTTATAAGCATAAATGCACTTATAGTTTTGCAGATGAGAAAACCCTAATTTTGGATGTAGACATCTCACAAATTTTCCAAACTTGTTCTCCTAATGCTCTAGATACTTTTGTTATTTGCAATTATGTGTTAAAAATAGATTTTATGGAAAAAAATCATTCAATTTTAGGCCTGGGTGTCTTGTCTTCCATTAATTTTTAGCTCGCGTGAGCTAGCATGCTTGCAGCTACCCATTTTGCTTCTTTAAATTTTGGATGTTAATCTTCAGTTGATCAATTTGATCTGACAGCATAGATGGGTTCAAGTTGATTTGAAAAATATTAATGGACTTTGAAAAAATAATGGACCAATCATCTTCATCCATGTGGATGCACTTTTACAAGTCACCAAGGGCTCCACCATCGAAGAACATGTCAACATATTCACACGTGTTAGCTCCCCATGATTTTGTGGTCATACACTAGAGCAATTTATTGAGGCCTAAAAAATGGCATAAAGTCATTTAGATCTCACCATCTGTCTCAAGATGAGCACCCTTTAACTTCCTCTTTAAGCCCTCAATACTTAAGCAAATTCATTGACATCAAATTTTTCTCCATCAGATAGCTAAAAAATTTGCCACATGTTGGCTTCCCGCAATCAAATGAAGTCTTCATATAGATTTCCCTATTGGATGGTGGAGAAGGGTCTAGATTGTGCTAGATGACACCTTTATATCCCTTAGATGTTGGGCTCATTAAAAGACCTTCGTAGAGATTGGACATGTGGCACCTTCGTGCAGTTCTGCAACCCAATTTTAATGAATAAAATATAGCCCACGGAATGGTGGAAACCAATGAGGCATTAACTTGAAACATGGGAAACTTAAAGCATTTTCAAAGCACATGCATTAAGTTGTGACTTAAAAAGGGGCCACGACTAGGCCTATGAAGGATATGACATAAATTTAAACCATAGACTTAGGATTAAGAATTATGACCTAGGACAAAATATTTCAAGATGAAATATTTAAATAATAAAGCGACCTCATGACTATTAAAATTGACAAGATAACCGGGAAGTCGAGGAGCTTGGAGTTGGTAAACAAATGATTATAAAGGCTTATGTCATGACTGAAATGAAAGAAAATAGGATGGTATAGGGGGATTTTCCCAAAATGGAAAAGTGGATCCAAAGAGGGAAAAGGGGGTCCTACTTGTCTCAATTCATTAGGAAATGAGATCCACACAATGAAATGACAATCAACCCTTAGGTGAATCAAATCAACATTTGAATCTGCAAATTTCCCTTTATGCAAGGAAAGGGGTGTGAGCTAAACAATACTATGGGGAGAAATATTTGAAATAGCAAAACAACTCCAAACCTAGATCTACAAAGTGCATAAAGAAATTTAACATAAAACAAAAGGAAACAATAAACTTTTTGAAGAAAGTGAGGGTAATAAATGTTTTGTACCTGTCAGAATTTTTTGTTTCTACAACCCTAACAGGGATTCATTCACCCTATGGAAAATTGGCCTAGTATACTTTTTTAGAAGACTCTAAATCAAAAAATAAATCTTAGAAACTATGAAAACTTTCTACATTTGTATCCCTAACAAGGACCCATTTTCCATAGGGCAAATAGGTCCTAGTAGGCTTTTCTAGAAAACTCTAAATCTGAATTTGAAGCTCCAGACTTGCAATTTCTTCTTGTAACTTGAAATCCCCACTTTCAAATCTGGATCTGTCAATAATCTGCAAAACAAATTTGATCTTTTGTTGGTGGATAGGGGTTTGCCTCATAAAACCCCAAGTTTGGTAATTAAACCTTGATGATGAATAGAAATCTGAAACATGAAACATGTGTGCAATCCTAACCTTAAGTGTGTCTAAGATTAATATCTCTACTAATGCAAAGAAACCCTACTCAAGTGTGTTAGAATAGGATCCTAAAATGAAACATGAACAATGCATAAGACCTACTTTAGGAGACCTTCAATCCCCTTAATAAGTCACAAATCTGAATATACCTCACTTTAGGCTGAAAATAGAATGATCATAGAAGATGGAATCACTTAGAAAAAAAGTCATTAGGCTTGGTTGAATCTCATGGTGCTTCTCCCAAAACCTAGAATCCATCATGATTCTCCACATGCATCTATCATTACTTCTTCAATAATGCTTAATCTTTAACAAAAAAAAATGAGCTTGAAGACCTACAAAAACACTATAATGTTTCTCCAAGACTTCACTCTTGCTTTCTCCTTACTTTGAATGTTTGATCTCATGAGAATTGCTTAGATTCTTCTAGTGTTCTAGTGTGAAACATAGTGAAATAACTTTTTATTTATACATAACTTAAGATTAATTCCCAAAATTCAAATATCGCAAACCAACATTGAATTATGGATTTCAAATCATAAAAATACCACAAAAAACATATTTCAAAGAGGGGTCCTAGGTCTAAGTGAGGACCCATTCTCCATGTGGCGAATGGGTCCTAGGCCACTTACCTAGGACACACATCGGACAAGGTGAAATATTATACAAAATCAGGGTCATAGGACTAAGTGAGGACCCATTCACCCTAGGGTGAATGGGTCCTAGGTCACCTACCTAGGACACACTTCTTCCAAAGTTGAGTGTTGTGAAATGGAATTTATGAATGTCAGGTTTTATCTCTCAGAAATTGCATTTAATTAGGCTTGGATTTGAATTAAAGGGGAAAATTAAGGAAAATTAACCTCAATTAATTAATAAATCCCTAGATTAATGTGAAAGTGTAAAGATACACTTTACAAGACCCTAAATAAGGCACCATTAAGTCCATTTTATTTAGAAGGGCCCTAAACTTAATGTGAATATGAAAAACATATTACAACACTAAATTAAGGCATAATTAAGCTTATTTTAATATTAATTATTCCCAAATTAAGTGTGAAAAAGGGATACTTTTTCCTACACTACATTTATCCCACTTTAGCAGCCATATGATACAACATGCATATGCAAGCTAAAGGAAATAAACTCTATAAAAAGGATATTCATATGGATTCATTAGGGAGAATGAAGCCCCCACTGTAATTACTTGCAAAACCACAATGTTAAGGATTGCATCCTACAACACAGGTTCATTAGTCATTCAAAAAAATCCTCTTATCAAAATTCTACAAAGAATCGAATTCGAGGGCAGATGTATGCCCCCCTAATTCTGCTTGCTTTATGGAGGTGGAATTAGGGTTAATATGAAACCACATCAAATTATATAAGTCATATCATAGGGTATTTACAAGTACCATACCATATAGTGATAGACATTTGATGAGATCAAGAGTGGAATTACGAATCCAACACAACAAACGACATTGAAAACAGAGTCCTCTAGCCCCCAATATGTTGATTTGAATGAAAAGTGCATGCCCCCTAGATGAGGATATACCTGCAAAGTACATGCCCCCACCTTCTACGGGGGAAAACATAAATCTCTTCAAGTCTTTTGCTAGATTGAGGACATGTATGAGAGCGTGGCCAGATATGTCAACCTAGCTACAAGACAACTTTTCACACTGCAAATAGTGTTCGGTGAGCTCTAAGCCTCCCAAGGTCCATCAAATAGCGGGACAGAGTCTACCCTCCAAGCAGAAATCTCGAGGCTTGAGAGAGATATGGCTAGGTTACAATCAGAGAGAAATCACATAGAGTAGGAGCGTGTCAAGGCACTCATACGAGAGGCATATATGAGAGAAGAGGTGTGGGAACTATAGGAACCCATGAGGTCCTTGAGCAGGACACGATCCCATACCATTGTCTCCTGACAGGGGCCGCCACCAAGCGCCGAGGGTTCTAGCAGTCATAGGCCCTATTAGCATTGTATTCATTGATATATGTACTTGAACTTTTGATGATATATATGATATATGAGCATTTATGTTTTTATGATCTTGTGTTGAATTAAATATCAAATGTGATTTATTAAATATCCTTTGCAAGAATGTCTAATAAATATCTCCATGATTTAATGCTTATGTGATCTAATTAAAACATTTTCAGTTTATATTAGATACTAAATTGTGATGAAGTGTGCTATGCCAACTTAAATGCACCTATGATCTAATAACATTAAATGCATAGAAGGATCTAAATTAACATAACACACAAGATTTTCTTTTGAATAGTATGGAAACCAAAGTAATAATTCAAACCACTTGAACAATCACTTTAGACTCTAAGACACACTATTATTGTTTGTCAACAAATGAAGCAATGCGAGATAAAATAGATCATCTACCTAATCTAACAATACTGCTTTAACACACTATTCAAAAGAGAGGAGAGCTATGTGTAATACCAATGTAAATGTGTGACATTGATAGGTTTGTTTAGGGGTGTATTGTCCATCTATGTTAATGTGTAGGCTCTGGACCCATAGTATTCTTTGATTACGTAAGTTCCTAACCAATTAGGGCTGAATTTTCCTTTTTTATTTGGAAGAGCATTCACATTATGATAATTTTCATATAACACAAAGTCACCTCTATTAAATGCACAAGGGATGACATTTTCATTATAACTACATTGCATTCTTTTGGAATAAGCTTGGATATGCTCGAGAACATTGATACGTTGTTCATCCAATATTTCAAGCTAATGCAATCGTTGCTCTTTATAAGTCGTATCATCAATAAGCCCTTTAAGAGAAATTCGTAGTGAAGGAATCTCTAACTCCAAGGATATTATTGCTTCAGCACCATAAAAAAGGTTATAAGGATTGTTTCCAGTAGATGTTCTAATGCTTGTACGATAAGCCCACAACGCATAAGTTAGTTGAGTATGCCAATCCTTGTTATGTTTACTTACTATTTTTCATAGAATTTGTTCAAGAGTCTTGTTAATCGATTTCTCTTGTCCATTTGATTGTGGGTAATATGGTGTCGAAAAGTGATGTTGAATGTGAAAGGTTTCCAAGAATTTCTTTATGTCATTGTTCTTAAATGGAGTTCCATCATCCAAAATCAATGCAGAAGGGAGACCAAAGCAAGCAATAATGTGTTCCACTATGAAACAACATATTTCATCAACTGTCATGGAATGAAGAGGGATAGCTTCTACCCATTTTGTAAAATAATTGATTGCGATTATGATAAACATATGTCCAATGGAAGAAGCTGGTGATATTTTTCCAATAAGATCCAAACCCAAAATTGAGAATGGACGAATAGGAACTTGGGCACGAAGCTCAAAATTAGGAGCATGAATCAAATTATTGTGCTCTTGACATTTATGACATTTCTTAATGTAGGAAAAACAATCTTGTTCCATGTTTCTCCAATAATATCCTATACAAACTAATTTTTGAACTAATGATCTTCCTCCAAAATGTCCTATGCAAGCACCTGCATGATCTTCTTCAAGTGTTATAGGGATTTCAAATTGTTTAAGACATCTAAGTAAAAGACCATTAAATGATCTTCTATATAACATGTTTGCAAGGATTATGTACTTAGATGTGAGTTTTTGAAGACGAGTTTGAGTGTTATTTGTTGTAGGTTCAGGAAAAGTACCATCTTGTAAATAGTTTAATATCATTGTGTACCATTCACTAGAGTTGTCAATATTGGTTAATAACACTTCTTTACTTTTATCATCTATCGATGGTTTAGGGATCATTTGGATTGTAAATGTGAAATCAGAAAAAGGATCTTTAGGAGACACAAGAGAAGTGGTGCTTTCCATTGCATCTACATATTGATTATCCTTTCGCGATATGTTATCGATCGTATATGAGTCAAATTTATCTAATAATGTCATCATGAGGTCTTTGTATCGAATGAGTTTATCATGCTTTGCTTGATATGAACCATTTATTTTTTTAATAACTAATAGGGAATCATTGAATATAGAAATGTGTTGGACACCTAATGCTAATCTTGTGCGTATACCAGCTATTAAAGCTTCATACTCCATAGTGTTATTTGTACATAGGAAGTTTAAATGGAAAGATAAGGGAATAGGTTTACCTGAAGGAGGAATTAATATAACCCCTACCCCAGAGCCAATTCAACACTTAGAACCATCAAAGTACAATTCCCATATAACTTTTTCTTTTTGAATAGTCAACACATTCTCATCAGGGAATAATTCCATATTAGGTAATGCTAAGGGAGAGGGAGCATCAACTAATTGTTTGATCAAGGATTGTCCTTTTATTTCTTTTTGAGAGACAAATTTAAGATCAAACTCACTTAACAACATAACCCACTTAGCTAAGCGTCCTGATAAATCTGTTTTAGTAAAAAGGTAATTTAAAGGATCAAACTTCATCATCACATGGATTTATGCATTTAATAATTAGTGTCTCAATTTACTGGTAGCAAATACGAGAGCCAAACATTTTTTTATATTGTTGTATATCGTGTCACATAATCAATTAAGGTTTGACTAATGTAATAAATAGGATATTCTCTACCATTATCATCTTGTTGAGCCAACAATGTTGCAAGAGCACAGGATGATGTTGCTATATAAAGGATAAACAGTTTGTTTTGCATAGCAGGTTGTAAAACAGGTGGAGTAGCAAGATAATCTTTCAAACACTCAAAGGCTTGTTTACAATCCTTATTCCACTTAAACTCAACCTCTTAAGGATTTGTGTAAAAGGTAATGTTTGGTCTACTAAGGATGCTACAAAACAACGGATAGCTTGAATTCTTCCTTGTAAAGTATGCAATTGAGAAATGTTTTTAAGAGGTGGCATGTTAATGATAGCATCAATTTTCTTTGTGTCCACCTCAATGCCTCTGTGAGATACTATAAAACCTAAAAAAAATCCACTATCCACACCAAAGACACTTTTTTTGGGTTCAATCTCATGTTATATTTTTGTATTCTTTCAAATATTTTTCAAAGGATGTTAACATTGTCTTGTCGAGTTAAATATTTAGCCAAAATATCATCCACATAATCTTCCAAAATCTTGTGTATGTAATCATGAAATATCAATTTCATAGCTCTTTGATGTGTTACACCTGCATTCTTTAATCCAAAAGGCATAACCACCCAACAAAATGTTCCCCAAGTTGTAGTAAATGTTATCGTGTATTGATCTTGAGGGTTGATAAAGATTTGATTGTATCCAGAAAATCCGTCCATGAATGACAACAAAGCATGTCCCACAATCAAATCTACTATCATGTCAATATTAGGAACGGGAAAATCATCTTTAAAGATGATTTATTCAAATCACGAAATTTTGTACACATCCTAATACGATTATCAAGTTTTGCGACTACAACAATGTTTGAGATCCAAGGAGAGTAATAGATAGGTCTTATAAAATCAACTTCAAGGAGTTTTTCAATATTATCCTTAACCAATAAAGCTACCTTAGGATTCATCTTTTGTATCTTTTGTCTTACTGGTTTAGCATCTTCTTCAAGAACTATGTTGTGTGTTACTATCTTAGCATCGATTCTTTGCATGTTCGAATAATTCCAAGCAAAAAATTTATGAAATTAATGAAATAATGTTGCATGATCTTCTTGTTCATCTTCATCAAGGGACTTTCCTATTTGAATCACTCTTTCTTTATTAGTTGTATCCATCGGTATGTTGATTGTATCTCCCAAAGGAAGTGCATTTTTTTTTGGAATTTTGGGATTGTATTCATATTTATCATTCTCAGTCTCATTAATTTCCTTTTCTTCATCCACCTATTTAGCACTAACCAGAGCACATGTGACCCATTTTTTCTTAGGAGGATTAAATGACTTGTCATAAAATCCTAACATTTCTTTCAAAGCTTCATCATCTTCAAAGTATTCCAATGATTCTTCACATGTTGTATCAATCAATTTGGGATGCTTCAAGGTGAAAGTTGTCTTAGAGGAGTTACACATGATAGTGTTGATGTTGAGTGGGGTCTTTCTATTGCTTGAGTTATCTTAGAAGGATAATATCCCAAACCACTTTTTGTTTCTTGTGTGTTAGGCTCTATAGGAACACAAATGCCTTGTTCTTTTCTTCCACATCCATTTCCACTATAACCAAGTTGTTTTACAAGCTCATCACCTCTTCCATAAATTTTCTCCATCTCTTTTAGGTTTGGTGGTTGTTGGTAATCTATCTCATCAAATTTCAATGTGTAACTTGTGTGTTCTTCTTGAGTGGTTGAATTGGATGCTTGTGATTTTTCTTTCAAATTTTGCATTGACATTACCATTGGTTATTTTTTCTTTTCAGTTTCTTTCATTGTAATTTTGTATTCTCCCATGAATGTTGATGTAAAATCTAATGAACCCCAATAATATTTGAACAACTTATTGACTTCATCAATGTTCTTCTCTTGTTCCTCTTCATTTGTGGTTTCCAATTTTGCAGTTGGTATTGATGTTTTCATAAAACTTTTTCTTTCTTTCTCGGCATGCAAACAACTTTCAAGTTCAGGGTCAGCCTTAAGTGTGTAAACTTTGTTATCATATACATACTTCATTACATAGTGAAGATTAGAAGGCACACCATTCATTTCATGAATCCATGGTCTCCCCAAGAGGAGATTGTAAGAAAGATCATGAGGCACAACATGGACTGGAGTTTGTAATGTTACTTTCCTAAATTTAATAGGTAATGTGATGAATCCAAGTGGTTGTTTTCCTATATTATCAAATCCATAGATAGATAAAGAATTGGGGACAATGACACTCTTATCCATATGAATCTTCTCCAAAAGGCTCACACCACACACATTAAGGGTCAAACCATTGTCAACAAGGGTTCTCTTTATCGTGATTCAATTAACATAAGCTATTATCATGAATGCATCATGTCATTTTTGAACTTCCAAGGAGGGTAATTCTCTTTGGTGAAAAACAATATCTAAATTAACCTAATTCATTCCTTGAACTAGTGTTGCCACATCATTTGAATTTGTACTAGAAGGAACCATAACTTGTTGCAAGGTCGTTTGAAGCATGCCGTGGTAATTTGGTGAAGTTTGAATAAGATCCCATAGGGATATCTTAGCGGGTGTATTCTTAAGTTGTTCAAAAATATCATACTCATTTCCACTATTCAAAGGTAAATGAGGAGCACTAGATAAGATAAGTTGAGGCAAAGGTAATGAAACAGGGGTGGTTTGTTGTTTCCTATTATTCCTTGTATTGTATGTGTGAGCAACGGTATTGTAACCATTTTTTTGTGAATCATTGTTATCGTCAAGTGAAGGTTGTTTTTAGGTGGTTCTAGGATGAGCACGGGTTTGATTTAAACTTGAGGTTGTTGTGAGGGAGGGTAAATGATAAGTTGAGGTGTGATTGCATTAATGTCTTTATGTTTCAGTTTTTCATGACAAGCCTTAGTGGATGGACCTTACAAGATGAAATCCTTAAGGGCTTCATCTAACATGTCAAATTCATCACTACTAAAAGGCTTGAGGGATAGGTTAACTTTGAAAAAGATATTTGACATAATCAAATAACTATGCTTTCTCCATGGGTTTTGTTTGATGTTTTTTGGTTTTTTTGTTTATCATTTTCTAATAATTGCAAAATATAAACTAATGTATCTAAAGATGCAATAATATTGGAAATGAAGGAAAATGCAAAAATCTAATGCTACTTTTAAGTGAAATATGCAAGAAAATTTTTTCCCAATGTTGCAAAATCTAATTAAATGAACATCAAATTGAATGAAAAAATAAACTATTTCAGGAAACTACTTCTCAAGTCTGATAATAGAAATAGAAATGCATATCAGAGACTAAAAACTACTCAAAATTATTGCTAAAAATATATGTATAGGAACTCATTCGCCCTATGGAAAATGTGTCCCATGTTAGGGTTTTCTAAATTTGACTTTTGTATTTTTGAGGTGATCCTAAGTGTTTGTTGTTTCAAATCTATAATAGACAATTTTGTAACAGATTTTCTAGATTTTAGGCTTCTAAATGCAATATTGACTAAGGTTGAATGATAAAAAAAATGTGACTAAATTTAATGTGCAATATGAATCTAAATGATTGAATGATTATTTCAATGTTAACACTATGCAAAACAAACTCATATTTAATGCAATTTTTCTGATTTTTAATGATTTTAAGCAATGCTAACATGCAAATTTAACCCTAAATGAAATGTTTACTAATGAAAAAATTAAAGAACCATAAATTAAATGCAACTAATGCAACTTTAATGCAAACTATTGCAAAACTAAGATCTAGGGTTTAATGCACTCCAATTTTTAGAATGTTGTTGTACAAGGTTAGGTTCACCATAATGAAACATAGAAAAATGAGGTTATATAAAAGGGGGTTTTCCAAAATAAATAACCCTATTCTCCACTATTTCATTCAATAAATTAGATCTAAACCATGAAGTGACCATCAACCAAAAGGCGAGTCAAATCAAGGTATGAATCAACAACCTCTCCTTTATGCAAGGATGAGGGTGTGAGCCAAATAACACTATGGGGAGAAAGATTTGAAATAGTAAAACAACTCTAAACCTGGATCTAAAAAGTGAATTAAAGAAATTTAACATAAAATAGAAGGAAACAATAAACTTTCTAAAGAAATTGAGGGTAATAAATGTTGTGCACCTGTCAGAATTTGTTGTTTTTGCAACCATAATAGGGACTCATTTTCCCTATGGCCAATGGATCCTAGTATACTTTCCCAGAAGACTCTAAATCATAAACTGAAGCTTAGAAATAGTGAAAACTTGTTGCCTCTGCATCCCTAATAGGGACTCATTCACCCTATGGTGAATGGGTCCTGGTAGCTTTTCCAAAAAACTTTGAATCTGAATTTGAATCTCCAGACCTGTAATTCCTTCCTGTAACTTGAAATCCCTACTTTTGAATATGCATCTGTCAATAATATGCAAAACATATTTGATCTTTTGTTGGTGGATGGGGGTTTGTATTGGTAAAACCCCAAGTTTGGTAATTAAACCTTGATGATGAATGGAAATTTGAAACATTAAACATGTGGGAAATCCTAGGCTTAAGTCATAGTCTGTAGATAAAATACAATATTTTTATACCAATAAAAATTTATCATGTCACATCTAGGATTCACCTGATCTTCACCAACATTATTGATTTGGTTGGCTTCCAAGTTTGATTCAGCCATTAACTTTGCCAACCCTTGTCCTCCTACTGACTCGATGATCTGGATATCAATATTGAATTCTTGAATCCTATTTATCCATCTGCATCTTCTACCTACCACTTCCTGCTATGTGAAAATATCCTTGACTGTTGTAGTAGAAATGTATGCAGCAATTGTCACACCAACCAAGTAAGACTTGAAATTCTTCACTTCCTTCACTAGAGAATAATATTGCTTTTCTATCATGTCATATTTTAGTTTAGTAACTTGTAAGGACTTACTAAATAATGTTATTGGTTACTCATATCCTTCCTCATTTCTCTACAACAATACAATAGCAATAGTGTGAAAAGAGGCAAAGGAGATCAACTAGAAAGGCTTTAAAAATTCAGGAGACTTAAGAACTGGTGCCCCCTTAATTTCTTGCTTTATACTTTTGAAAGCCTTGGTTGGTTCATCACCCCATTCTATAGTTTCTCCTTTCTTCAACATTCTGGAAATGGGCCTTGTGATTTTTGCAATATTAATGACAAACCTCCTTAAGAAGTTGTCTTTCCCAAAGAAGGATTGAATTCCTTTCACACTCTTTGGCTGAGGTATTTTATCAATTACAGCCACTCTTTTTGGATCTATCCTGACACCTTCCTTTGACACTATGTTCCCTAACAATTTTCCTTCAATCACCCCAAAGGCACATTTCTTGGGATTTAGTGAGCTCTAGTAAATATTTTCTCTAAATACATGCAATGATCTTCTTCCTTCTTTGACTATGAAGTTAGGTCATCCTGATACATGACCATAAAAATATCTATGAAGTCAACAAAAGCTACATCCATAGCCCTTTAAAAATTTGCACCAATATTTGTCAAGTTGAATGACATCCTGACATATACATATGTTCCCCAAGTAGTGGTGAACGTAATCTTGTATTGTTTTGAATCCTTGAATTTTACCTGATTGTAGCCTGAGAAACCATCCATCATTGACATTAACTCACAACCAGTTACCTTTTGAATCATTGCCTCTATATTGGGCAATGGATAGTTCTCTTTCAAGGATGATATGTTGGGATTCCTAAAGTCAACACACAACCTAATATCACCATTTTTATTTCTCACTTACACAAGATTAGAAATCCATGTTGAATGTTTGATGGGTTTTATGATTCCCCCATCTCTCAATTTCATTAGTTCCTCTTGCATTTTAGGTGCCAAAGTAGGGTTGATTGGTCTTTACTTTTGCCAAAAATGCTTGGCATCTGGTTTCAATGGTATTTCATGCTAAAAAAAATCTTCTTTGTAAGCCTTTAGGTCATCATACAACCAAGAAAATATGTGTCTATATTTTCTCAACAAAGCAATAAGCATTGCTTTGATTTTGGGATTCACCTTTTTCCCAACATACACCTTCTTAGGTGCATTCTCAGTTCCTAAATTGGCTTCCTCTAAGTCATCTTTGTGAGTTGAACTATGTTTAATGTTGCTCTTATTTGGGCCATCAAACACTCTCTCCAATGCTACAAGGCCTTTGGGAATATTATTTATTTTTAATTGAATCACTTCATTCCCAAACATTGTATCCTTCCCATCAATAACCTCTATAAAGGCTCCAAATTTTATCTCATGGCTCTCATACTGATCAACACACTGTAGGAATTTTAGTATGTCTTCATCATCATTGAATACTTTCCAATTCTATATATTATCAGGAATCAAAGGCCTTGTTTGTACATCAACTTTTGAGATGCCAATATATGTCACATCATCTAGCCTTAATGCAATATTGGCTAATAAATCAGCCATTGCATTTTTTTTCCTCTCTACCCAATCAATTCCAAAGGTATCAAACAGTTCAACTATATCCTAGACAACATTCCCGTAATGTTTCACTCTTTGGTTTTTTGATATATATTTTCCTCTTTCATAGGATACAACTAATTTTGAATCTCCAAAGACCCTGAGCTTCTTGATATTATGTTTATATGTCATATTTGTGCCTAATAATAAAGCCTCATACTCTACAACATTGTTTGTGTGAACAAATTTTAATGAGAATGAGAATTTAAAGGTTTTACCATTAGGAAATATAAATATTACTCATGCACCCGATCCTTCTTTAGAGCAAACACCATCAAAGTACATAGTCCATACACCATTCTCATCTACTTGCTTCATCACCTCTTTCTCCATTGGTGCGGGTTTTTTCTCTTCTTCTTCTAGTGACTCTTCAACACTAAAGTTTTCTATATCCACATCTACAAAGTGTATGCTAAAACTCAGGTTTTGTTTCCTCAATTAAATATGTTGATCTTGGTTCCCTGAAAAATATCACCTCTTTTCCATCAATAGGGATTGTTACATAGGATATATCCAATTGCATATTGCCTCCAACAACAATAGACCATATTCTAGAAAAAAGCATACCATAAGTGGGAGGGATGTCCACCACAATTATACTTATCATAAATTCCTTATCTAGATATGATGTCAACCAATAAGGTACTTCCTTTATGATTCTTATTACAGGAACCTCTCTAGATTCTATGGAATAACATTTACCATATGCATTGGTAATTTTCAATCCTAATGCTTGCATTATCCTAATTGGCATGACATTAGAAGATGATCCTGAATCAATCATACAATTTTCACTAATTTATCATCAATAATTAGAATCAAATAGAAAGGTTCCACCTAATTAGGGCATGTTGTGAGCATGGCACCCAAGAATGAAAGGAAATATGCATCCACCCAAGATAATTTCCACATAACCCAAATAGAGAAATTATGCAAACAAGTATTCATAATCCATATGTAAGAGAATAGATAACATATCATCAAATATGACACAAGATATACCTTGGGAAAACCCTCAAAAGGGAAAAACCCAGCCTCCAAAAGCATCCATCACTCATGTATTATTCAGCAATAAACATTATAATACATCTTCAAAGTCCTCCATGAACACTTTTGAAACATCAAGCCCTATCCAAGCAATCCATGTGAATAATAATGTAACCACACATCCCATGCCATGCTTCAAATCCTCACAAATGCTAATAAGAGCTAACCTCAACCCCTTAGCCAAAATATCCAACTATCCAACCTTAAACAACTATGCATGTGGTTGTTTTTATAGAAGCAAGCTCCAACAAAACCACCAAGTCGTACTACATAAAACCATGTGACTAAACCATGAGCTTACAAAACCATTAACCCCACATTACCTTTCCCTAATACTAAATAAATCCTTTTTTTACAGCTTAACTTATGTCCCAATGGTACATACAACATATAAAGTGGCCCCAAGAATGCTAGACCCATGTGATGCATGTACCCCTAGATTCCCTAGGTGCACCACATAATAAATAATTACATTATAACATTATGCAAGGTGTACAACACACCTTTTCCTAACATTCTCCCACTTGTTGTATACATTTCATAAGGGGGGAACAAGTAAACTCAAACATGAACAAGGGAACAATCTATCTAGCCACATATACCATCAAGGAATCAAAGTGCTCCATGTGCTCCATCAAGATACCTACAACAAGTGACCACCATCTCAAGCATGAATGCTCTCATCCTTCATCATTCCAATGAACAAACATAAGAATCCATTCAAAGAGAAGCCACACAATCTGTCACAATGAAGCATAATTCTTGCCTCCAACCAATATCCCAATACACAAACACTCAATCTAAAGGTAATAAGCATGTATCAATAGCTATCAAGATATAATCACCATAGCTGAAAATAAAATCCACAGCAAATGCTAACACATCTAACTATCCATACCTCAAAGGTATACAAAACATAACAATGAATCTCATGTCATCAAAATATACAACCCACAACATGCAATCACAAGCTCCAAGTGCCAAAACTATCATAAAATGAACATACACATCTAGGAAATCCCACTGCATAAGGTAATGTCAAATATGAAAATGATAAAGGCATCATCCAAAGATCCACCACTAGCATCACATATAAGTGTAACCAATATCATGTAGTACCAAGGAACATCCACAATGATATGCAAAACCCTTAAACCAATAACAACTCTCACCACAAGTCTCCATATCTCTCCCATGTTCTTCACACCCAACAAAGGAAAGAGATAAAGGAACCTTCATCTCATCACCAAAAAACCAAGTGAGAACACATGACCACAAGCATAGTGATCACCATAGCTCCAACCAAACCTTAAAACTAATTTCATGTGAAACCAAACATCCAAGAAGAAGAACAAGACCAAAGAGAGAACGTGCAAATCAAAATGTGTAGCATGTCCTTCTACACACACCTCTAAATGCCAATTGTTTGAAGTATGATATCCTCCATAAAATCCTATAGAGAATAACATTGTCCACATCTAACCATAACCAATGCATCTCAAACCAAAGGAAGATCAAACCAAATTCATTCCCAAACCAAGGAATAATCCCAATAACATCCCCTAAACTCAACATCAATGAATAATCTCACAACGCATAAGGAGATAAACATGTCAATATCCCTCAAATGAACCATCCAGAACTAATAACCCATAGCTCAAGATCCATATGCATGAGAACATAAAGCATAAAACATAATGCATCTAAAAGTAACAATGGGAAATACCTATCAAATGATAAACTGTCAAGCAGACCAAGAGTGGGGAATAAGAATGCTCCTCCAAGATATCCAAGTCATTATGATTCATCCAAGAACACTCTCCTCATAGGTCCAATTTGAACTCACGTCCAACCAAGGTGTAGGCTCCTCAAACTTCCTATTGAAATCTCATCAAAAGTAACCATCGCAACACATGTCTCTAATCACAAGAGATCTCCTAGCCTCACCTATGTCTCCAAGTATCCATGAGTACCTATAACCAATCAATCCATGCCAAAATCCAAATGCTACAAAGCATCATCATGAAGCAATCAAGAAAATTATCAATGTACCCAATACCAAGAGAACCACCCAAGATCAAAGTCAAAGTGCCAACAATTGAATCAGGAACATAACCATGACTCATGATCTCACACCTCCTCAAAAGAATATCATATGATCCTGTGTAAGGGGGAAATGGATCAATGGAAATACAACAATGAAAACAAATGAATGAAATCAAAACAAGTTAAATCCCAACCTACTCATGAAATTAAATTGTAAAGCAATAAATTCAATAAACAAAGTTAGCATACATGAGAATATAAATGAATTCAAAACATTACAATTTTACCATCCCATGTTGGAGTGTGTTCATATTGATAATGGATGTTGGGTTGCTTGATCAATACAAAGCCTTCATTTTTGTTGAAAGCTTTCAAAAGGTAGTATTAGTGGTGGTTCTAAATGAAAATATGCTAAATGTGTTTCAATGGCCAATTTGACATTACCTCTCCACAAATTCTCCAGATTCTCCGATTGTTTTTTAGGAGGAAGAGGGTTGTTTTATAAATTTTCAGGTTTTATATGAATGATCAGGATAAAACAATGAAATATCATGATGTATGGTTGAGAACCATTGAGCGGAAATAGATTGATCAGTTAACTCCTCTGATTGATCCAATTAAGGATTTTAATTGAATAATCAGTGGGATTAGATTGAATGATTCGTGGGATTGAAGAAATTAGATTGAGTGTTTAGTGGGATTGAAGAAGTCAAGTTGAGTTAGGAAATAGATTGAGAAATCAGTGGTCATGATTCATTCAATCAAGACATGTGAGGATGTATTAATTAATTTAATAATGAATTAATGCTTGAGAGGAACGTGCAAGTTGTATTTGACTTTAACAAATAAAGATATATTTATTTGTTGACCATGTTGACTGATTTTGAATAATTGATTTAATTATTCAAATTTTAGAGAAGGGAAAGTGACTTAATTAAATAATTAAAGATAACTTTAATTAATTTAGATGAATAAGTAGTGTTAGTGACATAATTAGATAACTTGTGTTTATTTAATTAATCAAGAGTAACAAGGTTAAATTAGATGATGACATAGTGAATTAATTAAACAATTTGAGGTTATTTAATTAATAGAGGAAAATAGGGTTATCGATGCAAATGATGTTAAATGATGCCGATAATGGAAAAAAACAATTTAGGATATGTGATGTGTTAGGTCATTTTTACATGGCTATATTTTCCCCCTCTTTGACACAATGCACTGGTTACATTGTTTCAAATAATTTTGTTTTTAGATTAATATTTGAAAAATTTAATGCCCAGTTGTGCCCCAACGGTCAGCGAAAGGATGATAAGACATTGGGCTGCCCCCTCGAGAGGTCATCTAGAAAAATTACTTTTCTGGTCAAGCTCGCGAAAAGGTTCTAATGATATTGTGATGCAAGATGGAGATGTTAGCCAGAAGAAATGTTGGTATGATTTAGAGATAGATAGAAATGTTAGATGATTGATGTTATTTATTGGTTCATTGATGATTTAGATTATGTGTGTTCTAGATCACTGTTACTACCATTTTTCTTTCATGGAGGACTAAGTAGTTTTTTAGAAATCCTTATTGATATATCCGATAGACATGATGCACCTAGGTATTAATGACCAAGGCGGCTTTATATCTATTGTGTGGAATTTGAATCTACAAATAAGGAGTATTCTTACTCATACCATACATATGGAAACCTTGTTAGAGTGTGTAGATGAGAAGTTTCAAAACATTTCGAAGTAGTTACATAGAAAGGTATGGAGTACCTAATATGCAACCCCTACATGAATTGTCCCAAAACAACTTCCACATAGAGAACAAAGCAAGTATTCATTGTCATAGCATTGCAAAAATATCCAACAAACAAAGCAGACATAAAATCAATGATCAATGCCCATTCCTTCCTCTCTAAATCCTTATGGACATCCTCGAGAGATCTTGGGAATGTGACAATAAGATAAATCAAAAAGATAAGATCATAAAAAGATAAAAAAATGTTGTTGTATCACTTTCCATAGATGTTTTGATGTTTTAGGATGTTATCCATTGATGCTATCTATTGTAGGAACATTTTATCCGTTGAGACATATGCTAGGATGTTGATGATGATTTTCAAAAGGCATGGTAGTTAACACTTAGGCATTTTTTTTCTAATGATGATCCAATCGTTTCGTTTCTTTGCTTGGAAGTTTTGGATTTCATTGTTTTCTTTGTCAAAGGGTGAGAGTGATGATTGTTTATTATGGATGGAAATTTTATTATGGATAGGTGATAGTGAGGATAGGATTTTTTTAAATGTTTTGTGCTTTTGAGGTTATTTGATGTTGTTTTTGACATTTTTGAGAGATTTAGAGACAAATAAGGGGACCTAAAGGGATTGAGCTAGTGCCTCAAGGGATCATCAATGATGGCCTTCCCTACATGATGAACGCAGAGACATCATAGTTCGATTGTATTGAGTGACACTATTTTTTTGAGTTTTCTAACTTTTTACCAATGTTGTTGGATTTTGATAAGATTTAAATGTTTTTGGATTTTTTGATTTAGTTTAAAGACCAAGAGGGACACCTAAAGGGACTGGCCTAGTGCCTCAAGGGCTCATCGATGATGACCTTGCCTACGTGCAAGCTCAAAGACAATGTATTTTGATTGTATTGACTCAATTGTGGCTCGTTTGGAGATGACCTACAATATTTTTAGGATATTGTGTTTTACAAATTTGTTCTGGATTTTGACAGTTTTATAGATGCTTTTTTATTTTGATAGTTTTCTTGATGTTTTTTATTTTGTTTTGATAGTATTCTACAAGTTATGGGATTAACAAGGATCCACTCCACTACTAGGTTCAGGAATTTTCCCCTAGTTTAGAATAGGATTACGTTTTATTAGGGATAGATGGATAAAAATGGATGGTGGATAGAGATGGTGCAACAAGGTTCAACACTTGATTAATTATCAAGCCATGGTTGGGTGCATGTTTTAGTATGGCAATGGGTAGAGTGGATGTAATAGTTGATAGATAGTGCCAATAGATGAGGATGCAAGTCTTATTCAAATGTAGTGTCTGTTTACCAGGATTGCACTATGATATCGGTCCTAAAAATGCCACAAAGTGGTTTTCACTTTAAAGGATGTTTTATTTCTCTTTACTATTTTCTTGATTTTTGAATTTTTTGCTTTTTCCACTTTTTTGCTTGGGATATTTTGATATTCTTAGGATTAGAACTTCTTGAGATGACTGCTATTAATAGGTTCAATTAGAGGTTCTCCTTCTAGTGCAGCCAACTGATATGCTCCAAAGTTGTAGGTTGTTGTAATGATGTAGGGACCTAGCTAGTTTGGTTCAAACTTACCTTTCCCCTCTTGATTCAACTGGACCTTTTGATTTTCCTAACCAAGTCACCAACCTGAAAGTTCCTATTTTTGATTTTCTTATTGTAGCACTTGAGCCGATTTTGATAGGCCTGTAAATGGTTCAATGCACTTAAGCATATTTCATCTAAGATTTCAAGCTCATTGAGTTTGGATATCCAATACTTTTTTCTGCTAACAAGATCCTTCAATGACACTCTCAGGGATTGGATTTCAACCACTATAGGTAGTATTGCTTTAGATCCATAGACCAAGGAAAAGGGAGTCACACTTGTAGGTGTGCAAATGTTGGTTCTATAAGCCCATAAGGTTGGGTTTAGCTGTAAGTTCCAATCCGACCGGTGTCATTAGCAGTTTTATTTAGGATTTTCAAGATGGTTTTATTGGATGCTTTGGCTTGGTCATTTCCTTAGGGATAGTATGGGGTTGAAAAGCAATGTTGGATAGAGAATCTTGAACAGAGCTCATGGAAATCTTGGTTCTTAAGCGGAGTTCCACTATCTTTTATAATAGTTTGTGGGATACTATATGGATAGATTAAATAGTTAAGAATTAACTTAGCTATTTATTTCCCTATGATATAGGTTAGATGAATAGCCTCTATACACTTTGTAAAGTATTTTTCCTAATAGCTCTAGTCCCCACTGAGAAAAGGGCCTTGGAGTAGTGATAGGATGTAAATATTATGTAGGTGCATGTACAAGATCTCCATGTTGTTGGAAATGACAATACCTCTTGGAAAAATGAACTATTTCTTGCTCCATTGATAGCCAATAATACCTTATTTGAAGTATCTTCTGGACTAGGTTAGGTCCACTAGAGTGAGATCCACAAACACCTTTGTGTACCTTTTGTAATGCAATTTATGCTTCTTCTATGGGTAAACCCACAAAAGTGGTTTACAATTCCAGTGAGGAAGGAGAAGTTGCAAAAAATGACCCCATATAAAAAATTTTGGTTTTTGGGGGTTCAAATGAACCTTTGGTTCGAGCGAAGCCAAAGGGGGTTTGCTAGAACCGTGGTTCGAGTGAACCCATTAAATGCAGGGTCCCACCATTCCCAAGAGAAAACAAAAATAAAACCTTTGTGGAAAGGGGGTTCACTTGAACCGGGGTTTGAGCAAACCCCCCTTTTCCCACCTTCTCACCCTCTGGCACCAAAAAACTCCAAAATTTTGCCCTTCAAAGCTTAGGTTGAGGATGAAAATGGAGGAGACTTCACAGACCCAACTAGATGATGGTATTCCTTAGAATGAGCTATCCAACAAATATAATTTTAATATGTTTTGGTTTTATTATGTAATTATTTTTTAGTTTTATTAAACATAGGTTTTTCACCAAAAATCAAGCTCTTTGTTTTGCACATGTGGAAAAATAGCAGATTATCAAAAAATTGAAAAATATGAGTGCACCAAATATTGAAGTCCTTGATCCAACAAAAAATTGAATTTCGATACATACAAAAAAAGTTGTGTTGTATACGGTCCTTCTATGTCTGAATTGTAATTGGTTTGACTCTGAAACTTGATTAAGGAAAAAATATTCAATAAAACACTATGAGACCAATTGGAAGCACTAGATATCATAGTTACAAATCTAAATTCGAAAAAATTAGAATTTTATCCTTCATGGAAAAAAAAGTTATGTTGTATACGGTGAGCGTCACTCCTTAAAAATGGTGTTTACTGAAAAAATCTAGTTTTCGAAGGAGATGGAAAAAGAAATACAATATGATTCCAAAAATTTTGGAAAAAATATATTTAGAATCTACAGACAAAATGTTACAAATCACTAGTTTGCATTATCTTCAAATTCCTCACGGTTTAGCTACTATAGGTGCCTAAAAGTGAAGATTTAGTTAAAAAAATTATTTCAATGTCCAGTTTGGCCAAAAATTGTAAACCAGTATTATGGGATCACCCCTGCATTAAGACATTGGAGTAATGTACCATTGATAATTCAACAGTATAAGGTATCTCCTAGGATAGTGAATCAAGAATTTTGGTAGATGAAGGTTTTCTTTTGATTGTAAGTTAGATGGGGCGGTATGATTTCGTGCTAGATATAGGCAAATGTGCCCTCATACCAAGGTGAGTCAAGACCAACAACATCACACACTAGTTTGGATTCCAAGATGTCAAATGCTAGTATAAGCAATTGTTCTACCAGGAATTTGTATCTAGGAATGTTCTTAGGTATGTCCAGGAGTGAACCAATAGTAGCCATAGCATCAACTGCTTTATTGTTAACCCTTGAGGTGCGTTCAAAGATGACGACTAGAAAGTATTGTTTGAAGCTATCCACCATCCTTTTGTATGGCATGAGCTTGTCAATTTTGATCTGGTATTCACTATTGACCTTCCTTATGACCACCTAGGAGTCACCATAGACTTGTAGTTCCTTAATTTTTTACTCCACCGCCATTTTCAGCTCAATGATCAATGCTTCATACTCATCTATATTATTTGTATAGGGGAAGGTTGTCCTATATTCTTTTGGTATGTTGTCTCCTTGTGGTGTGAGAAATAGGATACCAACCCCTAAGCCATGCTGAGTGTGGGATATGTCAAATTATATCATCTAATGGGTTGACTCTATCATTAGCAAGATGCTCTCATCTCAAAATTCTACTATGAGAGGTTGATGGTCTTTGATGAGTGCTTCTTTTAATTGATCTACTATCACTTATCCCTTTATGGATTTGATGTCAAGATATTCTATGTCAAATTCACTAAGTATCATGACCCACTTAGTGATTCTTCCTGTAAGAGCTTCCTTTTCCAAAAGTTAATTCAAGGGGTCTATCTTGAATATCAACTTGACTTGTCTATTTAATATGTAATACCTAAGCTTACATTTTGTGAAGAAAACTAATAGGCATGCTCAATCAATGGGTCTATAATTCAACTCATAGCCAACCATGGTACAACTAATCTAATTTACTATATGTTCTTTATTATTCTCATCAAGTTGTGCTAATAGAGCCCCCAAAGTTGTTGGTGTTGTGAACACATATAGAATCATTGCTTTATCTTGAATTGGAGGCATCAATACCGGGGGAGTGAGCAAATAGTATTTTACCTGTTGAAAAGCTTGATCACACCTTTCATCCTATTTGAATGTTACATCTTTATGGAGGAGGTGTGTGAAGGGATGACATTTATCTACTAGTTGTACAATGAACCTTTTGATGGATTGAAGCGTACCTTGTAGACTACACAACTTTTTCAATGTTCTTAGAGGAATTTCTAGGATAGCCTTGACTTTGGAAGAATCTACCTCAATACCTCTTCTAGACACAATGTATCCCAATAGTTTCCTTGATGTTACATCAAACACACACTTCTTCAGATTTAGATGCAAGTTATATTCCTCTAGTTTGTCAAATATCCTAGCTAAGTTAGTCAAGTGTTCATGTATTGTGACTAATTTATCCAATAGATCATCTACTTAATCCTCCACAATGATGTGCAACATATCATGGAAAATGGTAGTCATTTCTCTTTGATATGTGGTTCCTATGTTCTTCAAGCCAAATGGCATGACATTCTAGCAAAGAGTTCCCCAAGAAAAAGTAGAAGTCATTTTGTGTTGATCTTTAGGGGCTATCTTTATTTTATTTTACCTGGAAAAACCATCTATTAATGAAAGCATTTCGTGACCAACAGTCAAATCCACTATGATGTTGATGTTGGGAAGTGGGAAGTCATCTTTAGGGCATGTTTTGTTGATATTTCTAAAGTTTGTACATATATGTATGCCCCCAATGTATTTCAATACTAGTACAAGGTTGGATACCCACTCAGGATAGTCTATGGGTCTAATGAATCCCACGTATAGCAATTTTTGAAGCTCTAGTTCGACTAGCAATGCTATCTACAAGTGCATTTTTTAAATCTTGTGCTTAAATAGTTTAGATGCAAGGAATACCATTAGGTAGTGTACCACTAATGTTGTATCTATCCTAGGAATATGTGCATATATCCAAGTGAAGTTGATCTTACGTTCCTTGATGAATTCTATGAAGTTAACCTTTTCCTCTGCATCAAAGGAAGCTACATGATACATTACTTTAGGATCCTCTATTGTTCCAATGTTGATAGGTTTAGAACCCTCAACCAATGCTACCGAATGTTCTTGATACTCTATAATGGGGAGATTGAATCCTCCATCTTCGGGTGCCTCGGTGAGGTTTTTTCCCTTAGATACGTCCTTTATTTTTCCTTTTTCATGATCTGATAGAGCCACATTGTGGTTTTCCCTAGGGGATCTCATATTAATTTTTACATTATTCATTTCAATTTTGTGACTAAAGGACACAATCTCCCCTCCAAAGTATTCTCCTTGTTCTATTTCTATGATAAAACCAACTTTGTGATCGCCTTGATAGACACCTTGTTGAATTCCCATAAACTTTGCAATATCTCTGTTGTTCTAGAATAGGTCCACAACAGGTGTGTGATTTTTTCGATCCCAATCAATCAATTGTAGGTGATGTAAGGGTAAGTTATCATTATTATCAGCAAAGCTTATGGTGGATGTGGATGGGAAAAAGGTAAGGATTATGGAGCTATCAAAGCCCATAGGGTATCTAGGTCATAGTTACTAGAGGTGCAAGACTCCCATTCCCATTCATTGGAGTCTGTTTCAGTATGGTAGTCACCAATTGTAGGTCTAAGGGTAATGGTATTTATGCCAAAGTTTTTGAATAAGTTTGCATTTTTTAGGTCGTTATACATAAGATGGTAGTTATATGATATATGTTTAACCATAGAAGGAGCTACTTCTTAATAAGAGATAATTTTAGTGTTTGGGGTAACCACGTCTATCAAACCATAACCTAGTCCCATGTTCTTCTTGTGTTGTTCTATTATAATGGGTTATCTTATGCTTTGTTCATGTAGACCAAGGCCACCTTTTCCAGTGTATCCCATACTTCTTGCTATTTGGTAACCTTTATTGCTAAGATCCATGGGAAGGGGATGTAGTTGTTCTGATTCCTCTTGCTCTTCTTTATAGATCCATGATGAGAGGTCCTCTTTGAATACCACTTCATCATTCATGTATCCCCACTTTTTGAAGATAGTGGGTTTAACTTCATATGTGATAGCTTGAACATGATTTATTTCCTTTGGTCGTCTATAATATTTTTGTGATGAGGGAAGCTCTCCAATGCATAAGGATTGTTTGAAATGGTATTCTCCACAAGCCTTATCAAGTACCTAGATCTTGAGGTTAGATTTAGGAGGATCAATTGACGTAGATGGAGTTGAGGTTGACATAGATGGAGTTGAGATTGAAGTAGATGGAGTTGTGGTTGAAGCAAGTGATGCAGAATCAACATAGGAAAATGAGTGGAATGATATGTCATTACTAGGTGTTTGAATGAGCATTTTGCATTTCTCCTCCCAAGTTTGAGTAGTAATGGAAGGGTTTGAGATCCGCGTATACTATAACTTCCTTACCATTGTGAAGAAATTTTAGGCATTGGTGAAAGGTTGAAGGGAATACTTTCATTGCATGGATCCACAAACATCCTAAGAGAAGGTTATATGTCAACTCAAGATCCAGGACCTGACAAGTTGTTTCTGCTATTGTTCGCCCCACTTGAATTGGTAGGCTTATTGTGCCCTTTGAATTTCTCTCCATGTCATCATAAGCCCTTATGGTGATACTCTTTTTCTTTTCAATCACATCATCGGAATATCCCAACTTCTTTACCATTTCTAGGGTACATATGTTTAAAACTACACCCCCATCTATTAGGACTCTCTTGATTTTGTGTTTATGGACACAAACCTCAAGATACAAAGATTGATTGTGGAAGGTCTTTTTCAAAAAAGACCAAGTGATGGGGTGAAGTGATGCTACCAACCATGGCTTTAAATTGATCAATCTTAAGGTTGTTAGGTACTGAAGACTCAATGAGAGCTTTCTCTAGGATCTCTTTATGTGTTGGTGACAATTTTAAAAGCTCATGGATGGAGATCAATGTTGGAGTTTTCCTTAGTTGGTCAATAATGTTATAGTCAGTGGAAGGTTTGATGGTGGCTTTAGCTGGAAGTGGAGCTCCTTGGATCGTGACTTTTCCTCTTCAAGTAGTCACATTGTATTCGAGGATTTTTCCTAGTATAGTCACAACATTGATATTTTGATCAGCTTGGGAGATGGTTCCTATGACTTCATCGTAGGTGAAGTTGGCTTTTCAGTAAACTTGAACCTTAACTTTGTCACTTCCCCTACAATGATTGGGGAGTGAATCTTTGTATATTCCCATGTCTTGATTACCAGAGGGACCAGGACGATGTTCTATGTTGACCTCTCCTTTTTCTATTAAGTCTTGTATGATGTTCTTAAGTCTCATATAGTTATTCGTTGTGTGACCCTTGATCTTGTGGAATTCACATCGATCATTCTCGTTGTACCAAGGGGGTTTGAAGTTTGGTTCATCATAAGTTGTTTTATCAAGATTAGAAAGCCTGATAAGGTTCTTTTGGACCAGTTTATGTATAACTACCTTAAGAGTTTCTCCCAATGGAGTGAATTTTCTTCTAAATTGATTATTCTACCTTGATGACCCTCTTTGAATATCTTGCCCTTGATTTTGGTGTTGGTTACTTTGTTTATTTTTTGGAGGATATGTGAACTGGTTGTTTTGAGCATTTTTTGGTGGGTAATTTGCTTGAGTTGTTTGGAAATTTTTCTATAGATTGCTAGGATTTTGCACGTTTCGTATGAATTTTGCATCTACCACTCCATCATTGGTGATGTTTTTAATTTTTTCCCATATTTTTGGTTTGTCATTAGAACTTGAAGCTTGGTCTTTGTTTCTATATAGTTTAATGACTCCCCTTTCTATGAGATCTCTTTCAATGAGTAATCCATTTTCAATGGTTTACTCAAATTTTCTAGGGAACAACATGGTGAGTTTCTAACTAATTTTCATGTGTATGTTAGTGAAAAGGATATATATCAATTATTTCTTGAGAAGGAGCCATTCACATTTGCTAGCTTTATCTCTCCATCTCTATAGATATGAAGCAAATATTCCCCTTGGATTTGATTAATTTTGTACAGATCAGGGACCGTTACATCTTGTTCTATGTTGTTTGAGAAATGATTGACAATTTTTTCTAATGGCTCATCGAATGTTTCAATACTAGGCAGTAGATGAGAAAACCACTCGATAGCGGCCCCACTGAGACTTCATGGGGAAATCCTTATTAAATAGGTATCATTGCATTGTAGATCCATGCAAGCTACTAATAATTCTTGCACATGCTCTATTGGATCCCCTCTTCCCCTGTATTTTTCAAATTTTGGTATTTCAAAGTTCTTGGGGAAAGGTGTCATAGATAAGTTTTGATCAAAGGGATATGGACATATATCTTGTAGAGTATAGCTATTCTTTGGCTTTCCCATTTGGATGTCCGATATCCTTTGTTTAATATTTTGTATTTGTAAGGTTACATCATCACTAGGTGTGTTTGTTTGGTAAGGAGAGATGTTGTAGCCTTGTTTCCCTACAATGTTGTGTGTGTTGTATTAGGGGGTTTTTATATACAATGGCCCTTGGGCCATGTTGTGTTGTGGGTTTTCATATTGATGGGGTCCTTGAGGATCGATGTGGGTGTGTTGTGTATTGAGGGTATGATGTTGTTGTTGAGGTATGCTTTGTTGTTGAGGTATGTTGTATTGTGGTGGAGGTAAGTTATGTTGTTGTTGAGGTATGCTATATTTTTATTGAGGTATGCTATGTTGTTGTTGAGGTATGTAGGGTTGGTATTGTGATGGAGGTTGTGTGCCAATGTTGTGTTGTGGAAGATTGGTTGTTTGATCTTGTAGGTGTGTGTTTTGTTATGGTTGAACATACGTTTGATATTGGGTTTTGACATTCAATGGTGTTGAAACATATGTTTGATGTGGAGGGTATTGGGTAGACATTGATCCATATTGATTTTGCATGTTAGGATCATAGTACAGTTGTTGAGGCATGTACTAAGTTTGGTTTTGTACACTTCCTTGATACATGCCTTGATCTTGGGGTGATTGTTGATACATGTGTTGTCCTTGGGGTGGGTTGTTAAAATGTAATTTCCATTGTAAAGGGTTGGTGCCTTGTTGGTTCACTACATGTTTTGGTTGTCCCTTGTTTTTCATATTAGTATTGGGACCTTGTTGTTGGTTATTCCAAGATGTTTCATACATGTTGGGTCCCATTGTGTTAACATTTTGTGGTGGCATGTTTTTATTTTTCAAAAGGTTTGGATTCTCTTGAATATGTTGGGCTACCACCACTTGTTCAATTTGTGATGGATGTCTATACAATGGATTCTCCACATTTTAGGGAAAAGATTGGTCATTGGCATGTGTGTTGGAGAATAATGGTGGTTTCTTGGGATCTACCCTTTCTTTGGGTATTTATCTCACTACCGATTTTTCTCCCAAAGAAATGAGGTTGGGATCCTTGAGGATTTCAATGTTAAAGTCTATGGGCAACTTGGCCCCACTTTACACTAGATTAAGGAAATATGTGTTAGGATTCTTCCAATCATCTTGTCCATAAGTTTTTGTAATTTTGGATCTTGGGAGGACTCATAAAGTACTTCATTAGTGATTTCCTCATCACTATCATACTCCTCTATGATCATGTCCATGGGATTGGGAGATTGATTGTGTTGCCTAGAAAATCTATCTTGATGTTGGAGGCATATGTCATCATTGCTAGGTGGTTGAATTGTTTGTGCTTTAAATGTTGGTTGTTCTTTGGGGATTGAGTATGTGCTAGGATCATAACCCCATGCTTGAGATTCCTCATTGTTGGTATTGGTTTTTGGTACACTAGTGTTGGATTTATTGGCTTCCATCTTTTTGTGTTGTGATCTCATTGTAGTCATAAATAAACTCAAGAAACCTTGGTAAGTTTGAGACAACAACTTATGGAAATGGAATGATGTTGTGTTTTGATATTTGGTTTGATAAAGTGATGTATAAATTGGATGTGTGTATACATTTTGGACAAAGGTTGTTGGTTTTTTGCTATGGGTGGGTGTTGCGATAGTTAGACTATCAAGTTTGAGGTTGGATGGTAGTATTTTGCTACTCAACCCTATGATAAGGAGATGAGCCAATTTTGGGTGCTCGTGGATAAATGAAGCTATAATGTTTGATGTTTGATTTGATGCTAGTTTAGAACACAATAGTTCACAAGACTCAAATTGATGTATTTCTATGTCTTATAGGATATGGTGTATACTTTACTTGAACTAGCTATGAGGTTGCAAGTAAAGGTTTCTCTAAAAACACTAGCAAGATAATGGTTTTATTTTTTGGGTTCAATATGTTTCCAAGATTAGGTTGATGTTTGGTTGTTGATTTGGTGATGTTGAAGAATGTTGATAAGCTATGGTGCAAACATTGTGTCCAAAATATGGTATTCATGAACCCTATGTAAACCAAGTCCAATTCGAAGAATGGTGATGTTGGATTTTGATAATAGGTCCAATAATGTTCTATGATAACTGAATGGAGTTATTAGTCCAATGTTTAAAAATTAGTTGTTTTGAAAATTTTTGAGGCAAGTCTGCAAATAGGTCAATAGTGGTTTTTGTTTAAGGCAATAGCGGCAATGTTTTAGGTCAATAGTGACTTTGTTTTAAGGTAACTACGGCCAAGTTTCTCAAAAGCGACTCTGTTTTGATAGTGACCAGCATAAACCAATGATAGCAATAGTGAATAATCTAAGCAATAACGGGAAAAAATTAGGTTGAATGTTGTAATGTTTGAGATAGTAGTGGAAAAACTTCATAGTAGCGACTCTATTTTAGAATTTTTCCAATTTTTGTGATGGTAGTTTGTTTTGATAAGTTTGCAAATGTTGACTATGTTTGATCTGATATTTTGGTGATCTGATTTGATGAAAAGTGATGCATACAACAGACAATTTGAGATCTGATGATATATCCTAAAGATTATCAGTCAATACATCCTAAGGAATAAAGGTGCGCTTTTCTCTGTAGGCTTACCTCACCCCTGAAGGAGTGATTTTAAATTGAATCTATAGAGGGAACAAATAGGCTATATCAAGGAAATGTACCATATTGATACTCCAAACTAAAGAGGATTAACTCTTAAGTCTTATACCTCAACTATAAATCTAACGTGATAAGTAACTTTTGGGAATGGTGTTATTCCCATGCACTACTTTGAAGAACATTTCAGAAAACAAGGATGGGCTTCTAAAACAAGATTTTTAATGACAATCATGAACATTGCGACACATAGTTCATACATAACCCACTAAAGGCTTTAGTCATTCCTGCACAATCCATTGCATTCGTACGAGGATGAGGCACGGTATGCTATTCCCACCCAACTATAAGCTACTTTCTTTCAATTTTGCAAAATTTATATAGCCTATTGATAAACATGCTTTTAGGGTTGCTTATGAGTTCTCCATTGTGGGATGTGTCTCATAGGTGATCCCTTATCCTGAAAAAATGGGTGACCACAAAAAAGTGCAAAGAGCCCAAAGTGTTTCTCATCACCCAGGATCATAAAAATACATAGGGGGAGAGGATACGCACTTGGCTTGCCAATCACTGTGGGCATGGTAGACAATTCATCACAATTATATTTTAAGCTCAAAAATGAAGTGTTTTAAAGATACCAATTCATGTTTTAGATGCACCAACTTCAAATATTTGAGACTTTCAAGCAAAAAATGCCATAAACAAATTGGTTGTCGTTGCAATCAGAAAATATGAAATGTTCAATTTTATGCACCAAAATGAAATGTGAAGATTGTAACCAAGTTTTAATGCACCAAATACAAATGTTCAAGTTGTCTTGTTCATTTTTATTGCACCAAAAGAAAGTGAGTTCATTTTAAGAGAACCAAATGTAAAAATTCAAGTTGTCTTGTTCATTTTTAATGCACCAAAAGAAAGTGAGTTCATTTTAAGAGCACTAAATGTAAACATTCAAGTTGTCTTGTTCATTTTTAATGCACCAAAAGAAAGTGAGTTCATTTTAAAGAACACCAAATGCAAATGTTTTGAATACTTAAAAGAAAATTTATAAAAAATGCTTTGAAAATTAAAAGGCCTTAGACCATTCGTCAAATCTTCAAGAAAATAGTTAGTTGTTCACACAAAAACACGCCATAACCCTGCAAGGGCTACACAAACAATGTTAGAAAATCTCACAAACATAACAAACAATCAGTAGTTAGGGTTAGATACTCTGTGAATTCAAGAAAATTTGCAAAAATTGACACAAACTTAGAAAACAAGGCAATGCTAACCTCTTACTTGCAATAGCAAACATCTATTTAGCATGATTGTGGCTTTCGACGATAGTAGGATTTTGGGTTGATAGAAAATATGTTTAGAGTGAAATTAAATTTGTAATATTAGTTCAAATACCCATACTTAGAAACCTACAACATAGAAAGGAAATAACAGCCTTTCTAGACAATAGCATCTAGGTTTAGGGTCGATAGTGGCTAGATTTGGGTCGATCATAGCAAAAAGTGATGAACATGTTCAAATTTTAAGATGAAAATGTTCTAGATAGAAAAATAAATTCTTGAAAAGGACATTCACAACCAATAACTTGCAACTACTCACCAAACTCAATGAAAACATTAGTGTTAAAGACCTAGGTCCCACCAAGCATGCCAAAATGTATAAAGGGGAAATGGATTGATGGAATCACAACAATGAAAAAAAAAGAGTGAAATCAAAACAAGTTAAATCTCAATCTACTCATGAAATGCAATTGTAAAGCAATGAATTCAATAAACAATGTTAGCATATACAAGAACATTAAAAAAATTAAAATGTTACAATTTTACCATCCTATGTTGGAGTGTGTTTGTATTGATAGTGGATGTTGGGTTGCTTGATCAATATGAAGCCTCCATTATTGGTAAAATCTTCAATGGTAGTAGTGGTGATTTTGAATGCAAGAATGTGCTAAATGTGCTTCAATGGCCAATTTGGCATGACCTCTCCACAAATTCTCTAGATTATCAATTTTTTTAAGAAGGAAGAGGGTTGTTTGATAGGTTTTTAGGTTTAAATTGAGTGATTGAGATGCAACAATGAAAGATCACGATCAGTGGTTGAGAACTATTGAGATGAAATAGATTGATCAGTCAACTCCTTTGATTGATTCAATCAAGGGATTTAATTGAATAGCTAGTGGGATTAGATTGAATGATTCATGGGATTGAAGAAGTGAGGTTAAGTTAGGAAATATATTAAGAAATTAGTGGTCATGATTTATTCAATCAAGATATGTGAGGACTTATTAATTAATTTAATAATTAATTAATGTTTGAGAGAAACGTGCAAGTTGCATTTGACTTTCAAAAATAAAGATATATTTATTTGTTAACCATGTTGAGTGATTTTGAATAATTGATTTAATTATTCAAATTAGAAGGGAAAGTAGTTTAATTAAATTATTAAATGATAGAAATTTAATTAATTTAGACGAATAAGGTATGTTAGTGACATAATTAAATAACTTGTGTTTATTTAATTAATCATAAGGAATAATGTTAAATTAGATGATGACATAGTGAATTAATTAAATAATTCAAGGTTACTTAATTAATAGATGAAAAATAGGGTTACTGATGCAAATGGTGTTAAAAAAGGGGATTAATGACATTAATGAAGTGATATGCAATAGTGATAATGATAGTAATGTTGATAATGGAAAAATGCAGTTTAGGATATGTGATATACATTAGGCCATTTTTACATGTCTATAAGTATATATGGTCTTCATTGACTATCAAACATCATATCCATGGTAAACCAAATAGCCTTCCATCTTCGCCTTCCAAAATGCATAATCTATGCCATGAAATATAGGGATCTTCTTGTTCACCATCCCAAATCTACCTAAAGTGGTTAATCTTTTCTCCAAGGAACCTTGCTCTAATAACAATTGTTGAATGAAAAAGACAACTATGAAGGAGGGTAAATCAATTGTATCTTATCAAAACATCAAAATCCTCAATAGTAATCAGATCTGCATGCATTAATTAAACCCTTAATCTTTTATGATGATTAAACATGAAATGTAGATAACTAAGACTAAAACACAATAACAACATACACAAGAGAACACTATATTTACATGGAAAACCCAAGAAGGGAAAACCATGGTGAGTATTAGCTCACAATATAAGTAATTGAAAAACTGGTTACAAAGGCTCATTACTAGAATAGGACATTGTCCAAAAAGGCTCATAGCTAGGCTCATTACTGGAACACAGAAAGAAGATAGAAAAGAAGTGTTACAATGAGAAAATTATCTCAATGCAATAAAAATTCCACCACAATAGCTTCAACACCTTCACAACCTTGTTTGAATGATTGCAGACACCTTTTTCTCACTACATCCAATAGTCTAACACTTGAAGCTCACACTACTCAAATTTGCACACTACAACTCTACTATTCACATCATTCACATCATACTCTAACACACTTCATCCCTCCACAACTCATCACTTATTTATACCATCTTCAACCTTGAAACCTTTCTCCAAGGTTGGATATGCACCTCAATCATGTAAATTCAAATTGGGTTGACACCCAAAACTTCTCGCAGTGGAAAGGAATGAAGGTGGACCACACAAATCGTTAGCTAGGACCCAAATCTATCCTAAAACACCTCACCATGCTTCCACAATACTTGAAGATACTTCACATGTAGTGTTAACACTAGGTCATTCGTTACCTATGCAAACACCATTGATCTTTTAAGTACATACTTCCTTTGATCCATCCATAACTTGCAGAAAACAAACTTCATCTAAACATAATCTAGAATATTCCAATAATACCCTAAAATCCAGCAAACTCCTTCACAACAACTTTCACCTGAAGAATGTACAAACCTAATACACTACCATACATTGTAACTCAAAAAACCATCTTACAAAAAACCAAACCATGAATCCTCTTGATAAAAGAAAAATACCAACACCATCAACACTCCCTTGGATCCACAAGACCTAAAACACAACTACGAAGAAATTCAAAGCAAAGAAATTTCTCATAGACAACTTTGCAATGCATAGTTCATACATTGGTGAACACAATTTCTTCTGTACAATGATCCAACACACCAAATTCTAGCTATAATTCATATAACCATCTCTAATCAACATATTCAAACCACACTAGAAAATATTCAACCTAGAAGAAATGCAAAGAAAAACCATAACACACCTCTACAACATTGAACACCACTGCAACACTATTTCCTCCTTTTATTATTTTTTTTCAAAAGCACTTAGAAACCAAGCACTAGAAATAAATCCTCATCACCTTTAGCACTACCATGTCTATAGATAGAAGCTTATCAAAGAAACTATAGAGGTTGACAATAGTAGCTTTACTAATGACAACATAATGCAACTAATCAAAGAATAGACACACCATCTACAACAAAGACTTACAACAATCTCCCTCAACACGTGCAGTTGACACCAATGACAACACATGCTTGTTGACATCAATGATAATAGAATTGCTCATACTTGAAATAAATAAAACATGGGAAATACAAGTGTGCATTTAATGCTTTTCTCTCGAGACTTTTCATCCTGAAAAAGTGGGAATCTAGCCTAGGGCTCCCTACACCCTGACCAATTAATTTGGCCCCAGATTTAAATATGCTAATGTTGGTAATATATTGTTTTAATTTTTAATTTCAATTCTTGGCCATTGATATTTTATTGTTGAGAAATTAGAAGAATTTAATATAAATACCTAGTCATTTTATCATTTCAAAAGGAAGCAATTTAGAAGAAAATTTATTGAGCAAATTGAGGATCCTAAAATTAGTCAAGGAAAAAATTATCAAGATTATTGTAGCATTATGTCATCCAAGCATCTTGTCAGTTTTTTATGTGAGCTTCATTTGTTCTTTGTATGTATTTTATATTTTAGCACTAACACTTGTAGGTCTTGAAATCAAGTCAAGTAACAATTGATCCTTGAAGGTGATGAGTATGACTTCAATCCATCAAGGAGATCATATCTAAGTGGTTAGTTGTATAAAAGTGTTGTTTCATCATTTTTTATCATTTAGCCTATATCCCTCAAAAGGATAAGCTCTCATTTCATCAATTTTGTCAGTGTGGAGGTAGAAATACAAACACATGGTTTGACTGAGACAAGCCCCTATATGGCACAATCCTTCCCCTCCTTTTTATGTGTGTGGGTTAAAGATCTATTGGCATGTGGATTAGCACTTGAAATTATAATTTAACCTTCCCAATGAAATGTGACAAATAGACACAAAAAAGTGGAGAGATTGTATATGAAATGGAAATCTTCCTTTGCATTTGAGAGGGGAAACTCCCTTGTATGATGGTGGTTTTAAGATTTTTGTGTACTTTTCACTTGAAATTATGTAAGAGTATGAAAGGTTTACAATGATTAAAAGTGATAGAGCAACTCTCAATAACAAAGATACCAATATCAGTGGAGTCTCACAAAAATACTTTAAACTAAAATATTTCCATTATAAGGATAAAATACTGCGTATAAGAAACCTACTAATGAAAACATTTTCAAACCCAAATACATCCAATTCTAGATACCAAGAAATGAATATATCTGAAAAAGACTTATGATGATCTGACAATTGATTTCACAAATTAATTTTAGGATAGAAAATATTATAATCAACACATAACATATGAAAGGTCAATAACAACAAGAAGAAAATTCTAGGGTTGCACCTCCAAAACTATTTTCCATTGCTTTTAGAATTGTACAACTCCAAAAATTTCCCTTCTATTAAACTTGTGAGAATTAAAATCTATTTAAAATGATTAGATATTTTTATTTATAGACTGTATTGCAAGATGGTGTGTCCCTTGGTCTCCTCTATGCAAAACATCGCTTGGGTTTGTGACATGGCTTAACCACCTCCTTTGGATCTTGTATAAATCTGAAGATTGTATCAGGAATTAATAGGTCAATCTTTTGGTGCAATGACAACCACCAATGTAGAAATTGGTACTAGAGATGAGGTCATAGGTTTGAACCCCTCACTTGTGTTCAGGGGATTGTTGCAAGATAGTGTATCCCTTGGTCTCCTATGTGCAACGCGACACTTGGGTTTGTGACATGGCTTAACCACCTTCTATGGATCTTGTATAAATTTGGAAGTTGTATCAAGCATTAACAGGTCAATCTTTTGGTGCAACTGCAACCACCAATGTAATAGACTATTCCCTATAACTATCTCATAACCAACTTGAAGCCACCCTAGTAACTACCTCAAAAAAAAGTGAGGAGTAAAACTAAGCTTTATTAAAGTTATATTTTTAAAACTTTGAGTAACTCAGCTTATTTTCTAACTTATTACAAAATTGATAAAGTCACCATTACAAAATGATATAACAATAAAACATAACCTGTGACTTTGACTTAATTTGGGTATTTGTAGGATCATGGAAAAAATAGGCCCTTAAGTGGTGATTTTTTTTTTTAAATTAGAGTTAGGCAACTTGACATAAAAATTTGAATAAGTTATCTGTATTGTTTCAAACATATGTAAGAATAGAATCTATAGTAACTTGAATGTAGTTTCTAAACTACTAGGTTTTAAAATAAAAAATCGATTTGGTGAAATTTTGAAATGTCAATGTAGTAGCACTTAAATTTTAGGGAAAAAATCAGTGGTAGGTGTCTGTCTGACCACCCTAACCACAATAATTTATGATAATACTTTTTTATAATATTTTAGATATAAGTAGAGGACTCATGTTCTAATGTGATACATATTTTTTTGTATTTTTTTCGAAGTTACAAATAATTAATTATGAATTTTTATTACAACTTTTAAAAAATATAAAACTTCATTGTAACCACCTTAACTTGGTCAAAATTTCATGAATTTTATTTTTAAATCCTACTCGGATATGCGGGATCATCATGGAAAAATAGGCCTTTAAGTGGCGAAAATTTAGAAAACCAAAGTTAGGCAACTTGATAAAATTTGAATAAGTTATGTATTTATTTCAAAAATATGTAAAAAATAGAATCTATAGAAAATTGAACGTAGTTTCTAAACTACTAGGTTTATTTAAGAAAGAAAACATCTATTTGGTGAAAATTTGAAATTTCAATCAGAGTGGTACTTAAATTTCAAGGAAAAATAAGTACATGTATTTGTCTAACCATCCTAACCACAATAAAATGATATATTTTTTATAAGATTTTAGATATAAGTAGAGGACTCATGTCCCAAATGTGATGCAATTTTTTGTAATTTTTTCCAAGTAAATAATTAATTAAGAAATTTTTATTACAACTTTTAAAAAATATAAAAACTCGTATGTCTGACCACCTTAACTTGGTCAAAGCTTCATGAAATTCATTTTTTTTCTTTTTAATCCTATATTATGCGAAGCATAGAATGTGACGCATATTTCAGATTAAAAAAATGTGATATTGTCTAAAAGCTATAGATGTTTTTTAATTAGCCTATCAATCACGACTTTAATCGTAATTCAAATAGAAAATGAATAATAATTATTTATTAAATTCAAAATAAATCATAATTTATAATGGTGGAAAGATGAGAATCTCTTTTAAAAACCTTTTTTGTTTCATCAATTTTGGGTAAAAAGAAAGTCGTCAGCCACATACCCTACACATACCCATCATATCACCACTTTTTAGCCCATCATGATCCTGTACATACCCTACCATGTGAAGCATAGAATGTGATGCATGTTTCAAATTCAAAAAATGTGATACTGTTTGGAAGCTATAGATGTTTTTCAATCAGCTTATCAATTAGGACTTTAGTTATAATTCAAATAGAAAATGAATAATAATTATTTATTAAATTCAAAGTAAAACATAATTTATATTGGTGGAAAGCTAAGAATATCCTTTAAAAACCCTTTTCGTTTCATCAATTTTGGGTTAAAAAAGGTCATCAACCACATGCCCATCATATCGCCACTTTTTGGCCCATCATGATCTGCACATACCCAATTAAATGAGAAAATTACATAAATCTGCTACATTTTCAATTATTTGTAGTGAATGTGGTGTCCTCTAAAGAAGTCCTTTGAGTTATATCTCTCCTTTGTTGAAAAGAAATTATTGTCTTGAATTTCTTGAATGACTTAACAGATAATGCCAATACTTTATTCCTAGGAACAATACATTCACCATCCTCATCTTCCAAATGGAATGCCCTTTCTGAATATCTTCTATACTCTTATGGTAGCTAGATCCTCTATACTCTTATGGTAGCTAGTAAAATGATCACTCGTGCATTAAGTGCAACACAAATAACACTCAACTTATTCATTACATCTACATTGAAAGTTAGTTTGTTGAATAAATCTATGTCCATCATCTTCTCAATGTTGCTCTATATGACTTGAAAATCCGTATTTTGAACCTCATCCCTTGTTGATGCATCTAAAATGATTGATAAGAAGTCATTTGAAACTTTTTTCTCTATTTTTTCACAAGAAGTCAACAATTTTTCATGTTCCATTAAAATCTATATAATATTAATGATTTTCCAATATAAACTTGGAAGACACATATATATTTGTTTTTCTTCTATACTTGGGAAAACCTTGTGAGAAACCAAAACATCAACATCCATTTTCACCATTTCTTCAAGATCCTTTACAATCTCTTGTCAAACTGCTTCTTCTTCTTTAATGTTTTTCAAATCTTTTGTAATCTATTATTGCATAAAATCAACCTTCTTGTGAACTTCTTTAGCCTTACCAATAAAATCTAAGGCATTCTCTATTATTTGATCTACCCAATTTTTAGTCACTTTCCCATATGACTGATATTTGTACACACTTTCCATACTTCCTTTTAAATGAATCCTCTTTGAATAAGAATCAATGAAGTATAAGAAACATACAAGGGTGGAGTAGAAGTGTCTACTATGGATTTGAGACATGATGTTAATGGTTGGACCTATTATTTCAACTTATCTTTAGAATATTTCTCCTTCTCCATCATTTGTATTATATTGGCTATAGATATCTGAAAATTATGGATACCACCATCATGTGTTAAAGGACCAAGATCAACTTTAGTAATATCCAAATCAATCTCATCCACTTCATCTACATTTTTCTCTAAAAGAGGTTGTGCCACTTCAACATGTAAATTTTTAGATGAAGAATCCATTATCAATTTGGATGTGACTTTTTCCTTCTTTGGTTTTGCAATATATTAAATTAAAAATTTCACTATATCTATGGGAGTAAATGGTGACTCCCCAACACCCCCAACAATAGTTGCGACCAAAACCACTTCCACAAGAGAGAGAGTGGCAATAAAGCTTGCTTCACAATGCAAGATTGAAAAATGGTTGAATATGCTTCAATAAGCTTGAATTTATGATAAAAATGTACATGAGATTCCTTGCTTATAAAGGAAAGGTTGAGAGATAGGATTAGACAAGATCATGACAAGTGTCTTAATCCTATAACATGAGATAACCAACTACCTAGGAATCATGCAATATAGCTAGATAGGATAAGTTCTAGAAAATCCAACTAAGACTTCTAGAAAGAATCTTATATCCTAAGTAAACTTAACATGTGAATATGTCCCCTAATTTACCTAGTGAGTGAATTAGCTAGGTACAAGACATTTATTCACACCAAAAATATCAAAATTAGGAGAAATTAGCTAAACCATTCAAGTTTTGTTCAATAAGATCTATTGCAACCATGATGAAGAAGACACTTGTGGGGAACCTAGAACATTCACTAATGGTGGCTTTGATGATGTTGGAACATTTAGGGAAACTGGTAAGGGAATTTCATCAAGAGGATTATTGTTGGCATGAATTTTAAAATAAGAAATAGGATCATCATGAGAAGGTGACAAGAGAAGAGTATAAGGTGAGATAAAGGGTCCTATTAATTCTTCTTCATTAGGATCATTTTGAGAATTTAAGTATCCCCTTTCTTCTGTGACATCTTGAATTGGGTCCAATTCCTCTTTCAATTTTAACATCTTTCTTCTTATCTTTGGTGCACTCTCACATGAACTTGCAAGATTACCTCTCTTATTTAGATCCTCGTCATCACCACCACCTTAAACATTATGCTGAGAACTAGGAATTGAAATAGAAACCTATGAAATGGTTGAAGAGAAAGAAAATTCTTGAGTGTCACTTCTTTTTCTTGAAGAACTATCTTTATCCCTTGGCCTCATTGTTGTGGCTTCAAGTATCTTCTTCCTTAAACATTCTTCTAATCTCTTTATGGCTTGAATTATCCTCTCACCCAATTCTCTTGACTCCTGACTTTCCAAATTGATAGCTGGCAAAGGTAACACTTGAATTTTCTCAAAATAAATAAGGTCAATTAAATCTAATCTCTCATCCTCTATGATCACATCTAATCCTAATCTAAACTTTGTGATCTACTCAATAGTAAACTTCATCCAATCCTTCCTTCATACTTCAAAATCATCCTCACATTCTTCCCAAAAGTCCTCATTTTTTTGGAAAATGACAATAGCCTACACTAAGGTGTAAATTATCTCTAACATACCATTTTCTATCAAAGAGAATCTCATCTTATACACACTCATAAATGGTTTGTCAATTGTTCTCTTGATGTTTTGAGCATCTAATGAAGAATTACATGTATAGTAACCAAGACCTATAGGAAAAGGAATGCCATTTTTCCTTCTATCCCTGTATGTTTTATTGATTTAGCCAATTTTTCTACATACTTCAATTAAAATTAATTTTCCATCTGTGTATCTTGGAAAAATATAAGGATATTCATCAAACTCCCAATTCATACATATGTAAATATTAGAAACTAGATAAAGTAACTCCCATATTGTTTAATCAAGATTGTTGCCTCTAGAGAAATTCTAAGCCTAGTATTCCCTTGAAGTTCTCTTACTATCTGTAATGAAGAAAAAAGGTTACTCTATGGTTTTATTTCTAGGGCTTAGGTATCTTTTTTAATTGTTTCATTTAAATTTTGAGGTAGTGGGGGTTTTGTGAATTTGGTCAAGGTATAAGATTGACTTACAACCTGAAAGGTGAGCCAACCTTCCCTTTACCAAATTTGGAATTGATCTTGGAATGAAATGAAATGATTTAACTAGGCTAATGATGCAACTAACTATTCTGATGTAGAAACAACAAATCTAAAAACTCATAGAAAAATTAAAACTATGAAAACAAATTGAGTAGAGTACAATGTGCTTGTGGTTTGAATTTAAACCTGATTTTCCTAGATGAAGTGGTGAAGAGCGACAATGTCCATATACATTTTGTGCAAATTCTGACCTCCTTCCTCTCATAATTTCTCGAAAATCATGAATGCTAATAAATCCCAATTTGGTATCTTTTATTTTGGGAAGCAAGGTGATCCCACAATACTAGTTTACAATTTTTGGCCAAACTGGACATTGAACTAATTTTTCCTAACTAAATCTTCACTTTCAGCCACCTATTGCAGCTAAACCATGAGGAATTTGAAGATGATGCAAACTAGTGATTTATTGATTTTTTTTCCTTAATCAAATGTCAATCAAACCAATTACAATTCAGACATATAGGCAGACTTTTATACAACGTAACTTTATTTGTATGTATCAATTTTTTATTTTTTTTGGATCAAGGACTTCAATATCTGGTGCACTGATATTTTTCATTTTTATTTTTTTGATAATCTACTATTTTTCCACATGTGCATAACATAGAGCTTGATTTTTGGTAAAAAATCTACATTCACAAGAAATAAAAAATAAATATAATAATAAAATTAAATTTATTTAAAATTATACTTTTTGGGAAGCTTATAACAAGGATTGCATACAAAAAATAAATTTTAAATAAATTCATCTGATCCCCCAAAAGGTAAATCAAAATTTTTTTATCATCATTTTGATAGGTGTAAAGGAGACTCTGTTATAGGTATGGTTTAAAACTAGTGGGGTTCTATCCAAGGGGGTTTGATCTAAGGTTGTTCGATCAAACCCTCTTCAATTGGAATCCTTTAAATGAAACTTTTCAAGGCTTAAATCATTATATTTTTTATAAATATGTGATTTTAGTAAAAATAGAATCTCCCGAAAATTGTAAACCAGTATTGTGGGATCACCCAACATACTCTCAAGTATTGAGATGTACTCATAGCCTTGGTATTTATACTTCATTTTTGTATAAAACTGCTACTATGGAATTGAATATGCTGGAAAATCATTACTTATGTTGCCAAGTGTAAAGATCATGAGAAAAAAATCATTTTGCACAATTTTAGATTTTTAAATTCACCATTTTTTTCTATTTCACCTTAAATCTGGAAAATATGACAATTTGTTGTCAATGTATAGCCAATCAGATTTTGATTAATAACAAGCATAGGAAATAATAGGTTTTGGCTTTATATTTGTTGATTACCTTTACATTACAAATCACAAAACAGTTTTAAATACTCCTTGCTAATATCACATTCAACATTATCATATTTCTTAATAATTCTTGCAATTTACATGCCATTTTCCTCTCTATGCAACAAGTTCATTTATATACTTTGTTTCTTCCTTCACATTTTACATATCTTTCAACTTTTATCTTGTGCAAATTTTGCAATAATTGCAAACCATGAGACGATATTTGCTCTGAAACTTAATAGCAATAGTTACTTGTTTGTTTTGTTGATATAGAGATTGCGTCGCTCTCTCTCAGCACTCTTCACCATTTAGTGACTTGCAAGTTAGTTTCTAAGAAATATCCACTAACACCAAGAGAAGATGCAACAATTGATAATCCAAACACAAAAAGACTCAAACCCAGAACCCAAATCCATTTTACTAGTGACACGCATGATGGGTATGTGTAGGAGCATGATGGGCCAAAAGTCATGATATGATAGGTATTTATAGGGTATGTAGCTAACGACTTTATTTTTACTCAAAATTGATAAAACGAAAAGGTTTTTAAAGGAGATTCTCAGCTTTCCACCAATATAAATTATGCTTTACTTTGAATTTGATAAATAATTATCATTCATTTTCTATTTGAATTACGACTAAAGTCTTAATTGATAGGCTAATTGAAAAACATCTATAGCTTTCAAATGGTATCACATTTTTTGAATGTAAAACATGTGCCACATTCTATGCTTTGCATACTATAGAATTAAAAAAGAAAAAGAAAAATCATAAAGTTTTGACCAAGTTAAGGTGGTCAGACATACGAGTTTTAATATTGTTTAAAAGTTGTAATAAAAAATTCATAATTAATTATTTTCTTGGAAAAAATTTACAAAAAGATATGCATCACATCAAGACATGGGTCCTCAACTTATATCTAAAATATTATTAAAAAAATATTATCATCTTATTGTGGTTAGAGTGGTCAGACATACACCTACTTATTTTTTCCCTGAAATTTAAGTACTACTCCATTGAAATTTCAAAATTTTACCAAATAGATTTAAAAAAAAAAAAAACCTAGTAGTTTAGAAACTACATTCAATTTGCTACATATTCTATTCTTACATATTTTTGAAATAATATATAGATAACTTATTCAAATTTTTATGTCAAGTTGCCTAACTCGATTTTCTAATTTTTTTGCCACTTAAGGGCTTTATTTTTTCATGATGATCCTACACATACCCTAATAACATTGACAGTAAACATCAATCTTCTTTATTTCATTCTCATCCTTTTTTCCTCTCATACAAATTAAACAGTCTCTTCATTATTCACCCCCAACCCAAAACTAACCCAAAAACCTGTGCTTCCAGAAAGAAGGCAGAACAAGCCAAAAATAGAGTTAGACTGGATCTGACTATTACAAACCAAAAAAAGCACGAACAACAAATAAAAGTAAAGAGCAGAGGGTGGTGGGAGACCACAATTAATCAACGGTTACATTATCTTCCTAGCCTTTGAAAGGTTTTGAATCTATTGGTTTATAAGTGTCTAATTTTGTAAACTTCATGAGATCTCCTTTAGTGATCCAAGTGTTTTTGGAATTCAGTAAACCCACCCATTTTAGTAGATACATCTTATAATTCTTTGCTCTTCTGGAAGCAATCTTGGTGTCCACTATCCTTTCAATTTGCTCTCTCCTCTTCTATCGCAATTTACTCAATAAGTCTCTTAGCACATCTTCATTAGAAATTTGTTCAAGGCCAGAGTAGTATGGGTAAAAGTCAACAATGTTGAAAATCGAACTAATATCCAAATCTTCAGGAAAATTTAATAAATAAGCATTCTCACTAATTTTCTTTATTATTTTGCAAGGTCCCACTTTCCTAGGCTTTAATTTGTTATAAGTTCCTTGAGGAAACCTTTCTTTATGCAAATACACCATAACTTGCTCACCTTCCTCATACTTTCTCTCTCTGATGCACATGAACATTCCTTTTATATTGCTCATTGGTTAGTTGTAGCTTATGCTTCACTTGTATTTCCTGTACGTGTCTTGCAAAGTCCTCTACATCTTGGCTAACCCATTTCTCATTAGGAAGATCAATAATATCAACAATCCCGTTAGGATTGTTTCCCAAGACAACTTGGAAAGGATACTTACCAATGGACCTATTGATGCTTGAATTAAAAGAAAACTTAGCTTGTGCCAAAGTCAAAACCCACTGCTTTGGATTCTCCCCAACTAGACATCGAAGAAAATTACCCAAACTCCTATTTACCACCTCATTTTTCCCATCAATTTGAGGATGATAGGTTGAACTATATTGCATTTTACTATCAAGATTCCTCACAAAGTCCTCCAAAAGTGGCTCAAAAACTTTGTATCTCGATCACTAGTAATAGTTTTGGGTAGTCCATGCAAGCAAACAATTTCTTTGAAAAACAATTCAGCAACCTTACTTGCATCAATAATACTTTTGCAAGGAATGAAGTGCGCCATCTTTGAGAACCGATCCACAACAATGAAAATAGAATCATTTCCATGTTGAGTAAGAGGTAACCCCATTATGAAATCCATGGAGATGCAAGTCCACAACCCCTTACGAACGGGTAAGGGTTTGTATAACTCTGTGTTTTGCTATCCTCCTGTAGAAACTTGACAAATTCTACATGTAGAAACAAATTTATTCACGTCCTTCCTTAATTGAGGCCAAAAAAAATTCTCACTCGCTAGGCTATAAATTTTGTCCCTTCCAGAGTATCCCCCCAAGCCATTTGAGTGCATTTCACAAATCAATTTTTCCCTCTTGGATCCTTTGGGGATGCAAAGTTGGATTCCTCTAAATAAAAATCCACCTACCAATAAATAACCTTCATAAAATTTGTCCCTCGTAACAGCAGCACTATTGAGGGCAACAATGACTTTGCTGAAATAAGGATCATTTGCATATTCTCCCTTCATTTCTTCAAACCCAACAATCTCATTGGTCATTGAGACAAGTAAGTGATGTCTCCTACATAAAGCATCATCTACTACATTAGTTTTTCCACTCAAATATTGAACCACAAATGTATAATTTTGCAAAAAAGAGACCCACTTGGCATGTTTATGTGATAATTTAGCTTGGGAGTTGATATATTTCAATGCTTGAATCTTGTCTATCAACAAGATGAATTCTCTATGTATTAAGTAGTGCCTCCACTATTTCAATGTTTGGAAAATAGCATACAATTCTTTATCATAAGTACCATACCTCTTTTTAGCATCATTTAGCTTCTCGCTAATGTAGGCAATTGGTTTGCCCTCTTGACTCAGTACACCCTCGATGGCTACTGCTAAATCATCACACTTAATGGTAAAAATCTTTTCAAAGTCTAGTAAGGCAAGGATAGGGGCTTCAGTCACCTTCTTTTTAAGATGCTCAAAACTTCTCTCAGCTGCTTGAGTCCAAGAAAAAGACTTTCCTTTAGTAAAATCATTCAAGGGAGCACTTATTCTGCTAAAATTTCTAATAAAACTCTTATAAAAGTTTACCAATCATGAAAACTCCTTATTTTTGTAATACTTTGAGGGATAGGCCATTGAATTATAGCCTTAATCTTTTCAGGATCCATGCTTACTCCAACTAAAATCACATTTCCAAGGAAAACCAACTTATCTTTACAAAACTCACTCTTCTCAAGATTGATAAACAACCTCTTTCTTCTAATCATGTCAAAAACAATTTGAAGATGTTCCAAATGTTCTTCCAAGCTCTTATTGAAAATTAGAATAGCATCAAAATAGATTATGATAAATTTTCCAATATAGGATCTAAATACCTAGTTCATGGTGTGCATGAAGGTGGCAGGGGCATTAGACATCCCAAAAGGCATCACCAACCATTCATATAAACCATCATTGACCTTGAATGTTGTCTTCCATTCATCCCCTTCTTGAATTCGAATTTGATGGTAACCACTCCTCAAATCAACCTTGGAGAAGATTTTAGCACCTACCCAACAATCTAATATGTCTTCCATTCTAGGAAGGGGGTACCTATACTTTACCATGATCTTGTTGATTGCTCTAGAGTCCACACACAATCTCCATCTACCCCCTTTTTTAGGTGATAGTAAAGCTATTATGGCACAAGGGCTCATGCTCTCTCTTATGAACCCTTTTTCTAACAATTTGCAAATCTTCCTTCTCATTTCCTCGTTTTCTTTTGGAGACAGTCGGTATGCAACTTGGTTAGGCAGCTTGGATCTTGGTACTAAATAAATATGGTGAGTAATACCTCGTGAAGGAGGTAAACCAGTAGGCAACTCTATTGGAGTTATATCAAAATATTATTTCAACAACTTTTGCATCTCTAGTGGAGGTTGGACTCTACTAGGCTCCCTTGCTTCTTTTGAGCATAACAAATAACAAGTTGATCCCTTGTTCTCATTGAAAAATTTCTTATAGCTTGTTGAAACAAGAGACAATGTTGATATTTCAAATGCATCATCTTCTTTCCATGGTTTTAAGAGTGGTTTTTTTCATTCATGTTGAACCTCATAAATATTCTCTCTACCTCGATGGATTACATTTCAGTCATATTGCCAAGGTCTACCCAATAATAAATGACATGCATCCATTGGCACAACATCACAAAGCACTTCATCCACATAAGGGCCAATTTTGAATGCTAAAAGACAAGATTTATCCACCAGCACACTATGATCCTTCTTTAGCCAAGAAATTTTCTAGGGATTAGATTTTGGAACACAAGGAAGTTGCAATTTGTCAACTATCTCCTTACTCACCAAATTATCAGTAGATACCCCATCTATGATCACCTTACATACCTTGTCCTTACATTTGCATTTAGTTCAGAAGACACTTTCCTCCTCCAATCAACTTCAAGAATTTCTTTGTCCCTAGATATCAAAGTTCTCCTCAACATTAGGTTCACCCTTGACTCTACTTCAACTTCTTCAACCCAACGTTTTTCTTCTTCTTGGACTACCATCACCCTTTTGGGGTTTTGAGGGAAATCTACAGCCTTGTGGGCTTGATCACAAATAAAACACTTTAAAGGCTTCCACTCATCAAAAGACGATCGTCCACATCCTCTACCCCTAAAGCTTTCCCTTTCTCAAAAATTTGGATTCAAACTCTCATCTAGTTCTTCTTCTTTATTAGACTTGGAGGAACTCCCTCTTCCTCTATTTTGGTAGTTATCACTTCTCTTACTCATAAATTTACCCTTTCGGCTTAGCTTCTCTTCTGCCCTTAATGCATATTCATAAGCTTCATCCAATGTAGGCACTTTCAACAATGCAAGCTCATCTTGAAGTTGAAATTTGAGTCCATTCACATACCAAGCTGCTACTTGCTCTTCACTCTCCTATATATCTATTCGATTTTGAAGTCTCATGAACTGTTTAGTATAAGCATGTACTAACTGATCCTTTTGTTTCAAATTTTGGAATTCTTTAAACAATTTTTGTTGGTAATTAGAGGGCAAGAATCGAGCTCTTAAATGTTTAAGCATCTTAGGCCAAAGCCTAATTTTATCTTTTCCTTGTCTTTTCCTTGAAATCTGCACATTCTCCCACCACAAGGCTGCATGCGACTTCAACTTGAATGCAACAATTTTCACTCTTTTTGGATCATCTTCATCAATGTCCTCCATGTCAAAATACTTCCCCAACCCCTGAACTCAATCTAGAAATACATCTAAATTGAGCTCTCCTTTAAAATAAAAAATATCAACTTTTACCTTGGAACTTTGGCTTTTTAAGGCTTCAATAAGCCTCTCCATAGGGTCTACTGCATTGGCAATGTTTCTATGATTGCCTGCATTTCTTCTGCCTCTTCCTCCCCAATTCACACATAGGCCCCTCTAGGCCATTACTGATTGCTCTGATACCAAACTGATGTAGAGAGCGCCTTACTCTTTCTCAACACTTTTCACCGTTCAGTGACCTACAAGTTAGTTTCTAAGAAATATCCACTAACACCAAGAGAAGATGCAACAACAACTAATAATCCAAACACAAAAAGATTCAAACCCAAAACCCAGATCCATTTTACCAGTAACATTCATGATAACATTGACAGTAAACAACAATCTTCTTTATTTCGTTCTCGTCCTTTTTTCCCCATACAAATGAAACGTAGTCTCTTCTTTATTCACCCCCAACTCCAAAAATAACCCAAAAACCCACGCTTCTAGAAAGAAGGCAGAACAAGCCAAAAATAAAGTCTGGATCTGACCGTTACAAACCAAAAAAAGCACGAACAAATAAAAGTAAAGAGCAGAGAGGTAGTGGGAGACCACAATTAATCAGCGGTTACATTATATATACTCCATTTCCACGCCAGCGCTAAATGCATTTGCTCGGAAGTTTTTAGAACATTTTAACAAATCCAATCTGCGCAGACTCTATGATCGTTGCAGTTCATGGGACAATATCTATGTAAAGAATTTTGCAAGAAATTTCATGTGATTTATCTTTACATCCACCGCACTTCATGAGACAACGCTTCTTTTAGGCCTGCAGTCAAACTATTCGCAGGCTTGTGAACATACTCTATTGCGCTGTGCCTGAGACCACGTTTTCTTTCAAGCAATCAATCAAACAGGTCGCGTGGGTTGAAGAATTTGATTCATACCCTTGAGGCAATCTGTCAAACAGTACGCATGCCTTCTTTTTATGCTTTACTGCACCATATTTTCCCAAATTCAACCAATCATTCCATCACATTTCTTCAAGGCATTTTTTCAAATAAATCACACGCCTTGTCTTTGCTTCAACCAGGGCGCTTGCAGCTGCAATATCTGATAAAATCTTCCCCCTTTATTCAAAATGCTTTGATGGATAGACATATCCTGTTCTAGCAGTTCATTTTGGCGCAGGCAAGGAGATCTCCGTGAGGTATTATGTCAAATAGTCCACACGCCATGTCTATCTTTCCATATTTTGCTTACATTTCTGCTAACACAGAGCATAGGAGAGGAAGAGGTTGCCATGAGAGGTTGCTGACAATCGTTGTGGAATTTCGTGTTATAACTGCCAAATACATTTGCTTGAGCGTTTCCAAAACCATTTCAACAAATCAATTTTGTGCAATCCTGCAATCATCGCACTCTATAAGAAGACATCTCTTCGAGGTATTCTGTCAAACGACTTACATGCATGTCAACCAGCACTACTCCATAGCTTCCATTTTAGCACATCCTGCAATCATGGCAATCCATGAGATAAAATTTTGAAGCATTGTCAATTAAATAACGTACCGCGCGTATGCTTCCACGTTTGCCATTAATCAGGGCGGCTGTAGCTATGTCTGATAAAACTCCCCTTATTCTTTGTATTTAATTTCTATTCAAAACTTCATTCTATAGCGCCCATTTTGGCCCGGGTAGGGAGGGGAGGATGTTTGCAAAGGTTGAGGAGTTCTATTTACACCTGTTCAGAGTATTTGCTTGAAACTTTCTGAAACTTAAGACGATATTCCTTTAAGACATTCTGTCAAACAGTTCACGTGCCTTGTCTTTTATTCCAAAATTTTCATTTGGCGCAGGCAGGGATGATGGTGTGAAGCTTGAGGAATTCGGCTTTATATCTATCAGTTGCTCTTGCTTGAAACTTTCTAAAACCTTTTCAACAAATCCATTTTGTGTTTATGCTACAACTATACATAACCTTAGACGTAATTACTCTGTCCTTTGTGTTTTAACATCTTCTCGTACTTTGTTCCAGCGCTCTCATTTTGGTGTACAGGGAAAGGTCGTGGCTTTTGGCTTTACACTTGTTAATTGCATTCTTGAAAGTTTCTAAAAGCTTTGACTCATACACATATCCCTTGCAAAAACTTCTGTATGCTGTGGCTGAGAAAAGGAGGAGGCGCACATGAGAATTTCAAACTGAAACTTTTCATTAAATCTTCCCTGCGCATACCTTCCAAACTGCACACCTGTTGTTGCATTTGCTCTGAAATCTCCAAAGGCTTTTTAACATTTCTGTTGTGTTCTTATTCGGCAATTATTTATTTCCATCAGCTGAGCTCTTTTAAGGCATTCACTGTCAACAGTTTAAATCAAAACTACTGGACAAATGTGGCGTGTGATTACAACTAAAACATCTGACAAAATCCTTTAAGTGTATATCTTACAATCATTCTTTTCATCCATCTTTGAAAATGGCTAACTCTCATTTCCCTTGATTTTGAAATGCTCACAAGAATTCTAAAAGGTTGAAATTCACCCAAATGCAAGAATGAAGGTTCAAATTTATTGAAATGCGAACGAAATGGGTTAGAAAAATGAAAAACTTGAGCAATGAGGTTAGGATTCACTCAAATGCAAGCAAATGAAAATTTTCCGAAATGCTAGCAATTGAGGGTTAGGAAATGGGCATAAGTGAGCAATGAGGTTAGAAATTTCAATTTTGTGAGCAATAGGGTTTAGGAAATGGGAAAAGTGAGCAATGAGTTTAGAAATTGGACAAAAGTGAGCAATTGGCTTAATGAAGAAATAATGCATACTAAACCCACTCAATGTCACCTCAAATAAGACATTTAAGTGTTGAGCAAAACTTCATTTAGTGATCAACAAACCCGTTGATAGTTCTCATCACCACAACACTAAAACTTGCATAACTTTAAACTGATAAATTATTTTTCCCAAACATTTTTTTGAGACAATAAAAATAGGCCATGATGAGCAAAATCCAAAAAAATAACTTCATATCAAGCAACCAAATTTTAGATTGTAATTATTTCTAACATTTTGCTGAAAAAATCTAAACTTTAAATTCTCTCAATCCAAAATCTAGGTTGCTGTGAAAACTTGCCACATTGCTCCGAAAACCCCTAGGAACACCCCACCAAGAAAAATTCTTCCAAAAACACATGGTTTTCAAGATTTAATTGTTTTCACTTTTTTCCCAATGTAGGAAGCTAATTTTGAGTACAATTGGAACCATTCATAAAATAATCTTCAACTTCAACATCTAACATTTGAACTAACATTACCAGCCAAAATAAATCAATTAGACTCAAGGATTATGGTTTCGAGGATATTGTGATTGCAAAAATAGGGCATGGCTTGACTAATTGGCAACAAGGTTTTTCAAAATGACAATCTCCTATCTTGCTCAAATTGAATGATCAGAAGATACCATAGGAAACCCAAACTATCATTAATCAATAGGTGATGATTAATGTGACCAATTTTCAAAATTAAACAAGTCGGAAAACAAGGGATAACAAGATCTAAAGAGGATTAGAGGAAGATTGAAGACAATTTTCTCATTCATACATCAAAACCCTACAATTGATAAGTCACAAAATCTACATTTTCTCATCAACAGACAAAGATCTGACAAGTCCCAAAGGAAAAAAGCTACATACTAGTGTCCAAAAGCTTACATTTTCATATTTGAGACAAGAGGAAGCTAGTCTAGGATGTCCTTGCACCTTAGACCACCTAGATCAGGCTCAAATTTACATGAAAGGTACACTTGTGTCTACTCTTGTAATTTTTGGATTCTAATTTTGTCTGTCAATTTCTAGTTTGTTAGAAATCATAATAGATCGCTCCATTTGTCTAGTTTTGATATGCAATGAAAAAGGAAGGAGTTTAACAAATATCAACATATGAAGAGACAAGTTTTTTCAACACATTCAAACCAAAATAGCAAGATATGAGTGCATTCATTGCATCAATTGCATAGATTACCAATGGTTTGCATAGTTACATAAAGGGATTACTAATTTAACATATAAGAAATTGGTAATAATAACACAAGAACACATTTAATACATGCAAACCAAAATACATTCTACATTATCTTTATAAAATTATACGATTCAAAAAACCCTTGGGTATAAAGTGTCAAACCAAAATTCTTCATACAATTTCTCCAAAAATTTCTTCTCAAAAGTTTTCCCTCTATAAAAGTATCCATTTACATTTAAAATAGCCTTGTATTTATAAGATTCTTCTTGATAACTACCTTTTAACTAACTTGTAACCACTTCCTAACTAATTTTTGTAACATAATGGTTTTCAAAATAATTAACCTCATTTGGTTAGGTTTTACATACTTTCTACAAATAAGGTTGGATTTCTACCTTTCAATTACAATAAGCGATATAAGTCACTTTTCCAAAATGAGAATTTGAAATTTTTAGCTTTTGGAAGAAAGAACAAATATTTAGTTGAGGCAAGCATTGTATCTTCTTGTAATCATGAACTTGGTCTTTGAGAGCATGCACTCCAATCTACATTTGACAAATATTTGCTCTTCAATAGACCTTAGTGAATTGTATTATTGCTATCACACTAATCAATATTGTGGTAGTAGCACCTTTCGAAACAACCTTCGATCATTGGAAATGATTTTAATTTCATTTGTTTTAAAACCCCTCTTTGGAATACTATTACATATATTTCATAATAGATTACTCCTTTGTGTCTTTCAAATTGTAGGGCAATCGTGAGACCTTGATGACTCTTCATTATCTTGTGATTTGAGAGCCATTCCTTTTCTTAATATTCCCCTTGATGATGTCTACATATCAAACATCAAATTACTTTGGTCATTTGATCTTGATAATAAAGTTGTCTCATCAACTTAAGTATATATCTTGAATTTCTAAGTGACAATGGCTGCATTTTATAGGTCCTTTGAATTTGCCTCTTGTAGACTTTATTCTTCCCCATAGAACCTTCAAAATGGTCAAAGATAAGAAACATATTGAATATTTGCAACCTTGTAACAACCATCATTTCTCATGATTTCCATGGGAATTGAAGCTTGATACATTTCCTTCATGCGTTGTTGAATGCATATACCTTGATCCAATAAGCTTTGCTAACTAATATCAAACACCTTGGCATTGAACCCATAATCTATTAAAATGTTGCTTGTTTTAATGCTTCTGTGAAATACCTTTGGCTCCAATTCCTACTACAAATTTGTCAACGCTTTTGTAGTTTTGAAGGTAATCTTCATGTGTGCATTCTGATCTCAGCCAAACTGACCACACTAATCCCTTTATCTATCTACACTAATAGCCAGCGCCCCCTAATAAGCATCTGAAAGTCCCTTTAAAACAAAGATCCTTAGGAATTTTAGAAAATCTACATATGTCACAATCTTTCTTCTTATGAACACAACTCATCATTGGAGTTGCCTTAGATTAGTATGTCAAGCCAAACTATGTCTTCTTTCAACCCATGAATCATCCATTCAATAGAAACATGGGTTTCAAGTAAATGCATTCCAATTGCTTTTGATAAGCTTCTTTTCCTTTCTTGAATATAAATTTCTCTAGAATAATTGGAAGGCAGGCTTGTATAAGGCATGTTCAGTTCTTATATATTCATCAAGTTGTTGTCATCTTCATAGAAATAGGTATGACATAGATCATAGGCATCTTTTACTATAGACTTGTATTTTGAATAGTTATAGGTTTCATTCCATAGCTACCTTTGTGAAATATCATTTTCAGAGTATTCTTAATAACACCCATATTCTTCTTTGTATAATAATCGCATATCTCTGATTGGAGGGTTAAAGGACAAATATGATCATCAAAACCATATTTAGCATTACTAGTGCTTTGGTCACCCATGTCATCATTGAGAGATGGTGTATCATCATGTATGCTAGTGTCACTAACAGAGCCTTCCTATGTCAAATCTTTCCATACACTAAAGATTGATCATCCGCTTTCTTCTTAACATTAAGAACCTGAACAAAATAAGTATAACCAAATTCTTTGGAAAAATATATGCTATTGCACATGTCTCTGTTCCTAATGTTCCACTAGATTCAGCTGGCTATTGTAAATTGTGACCTTTTCTCCTAGAGATAATAATTCACCCACCTTGTCAAATGCACTTTAAAGCAATCCTATTAGTAGCTTATATGACATCATTATTCAATCACGGTACAACTTTAAGAAGAGCCCCATGAAATCACATAGTCCACTAGGAAGAAATAACTATCATCCGAGAGAACACCTTCAAGATTAATGTCATTATCTCCGACAATAGTTTCTTTGCTTAAATAATGGCTTATCATATTTGCATGCTTTTCTCCGTATGATTCCCATTCTTAAATACCTCTTCGTCTATCTTTTCAGTTACCATTTATACAAACTTCCCTTATAAGCCTAAAACAAAGCAACCTGTAATGGTATGTCTATTTAATAAGATGCTAATTGGAGGCCCTAAATTTAATTTCCAAGAAATTAAAACCATCAGTTCTTTAAGTCATATGATTAGGATTCCTCGCCTATTAATGGAATTTTAAAAACATAGTGCATGGCTCTTATCTAATCACTAGTTTAACGATAGTGATAAAATGTAGCTGCCTTGACATGAATAACCGTCTAAAATTTAAATCAATAGGCTATGATCCTTAATGAATTCCCGAGAAATTGCTTCATTTACATTAATAGTGATTTGTATTTTTTGTGTAGCCTTCTTGGATTTGCTTAGTATTCTTGTCTTATGAGCCAAACAGAGGTTAATTACTTCCCTTAATTGTTTTATATGCACTTTGATTTTATATCTCTGGTCCTGTAGTTGTTGAATTTGTGTATGTAGTGTTTCTACGTGCACACTTACTAACCTATCAATATCTTACAATGACCCATAACTGTTGGCCATATATACTATTTTTTCCTCCACCTGATAGATTAGGTTTTTAGTTGTTTTTGTCATTGTAGGCAGTACTGATATATAATATTGACATCTCCAATTGTTGGAATTTTCTTTTTACGTCCTCCAATTGAGTATGGGCAACTGAACATTTCTTTCTAACCTTCCTCCATCCTATTCTTGTTTCTTTCTACAATGATTTGGTTTTGAATGGTGGTGATCTGATTATCCATTTCCTATTTTAACCCTTCTACTAAAGATTTCAATTGTTAGCTTAGGGGTTGAGACATATCTGTTTGGAGCTCTAGAATGACATCTTCAAACTGTTTTATATTTTCCACATGTTGTCTCAATACTTCTTCTTTTGTAATATTATAAAATGTGTCCCCTATTCAAAATTTTAGAAGAGGAGATAGTTTTGTTAGGTCTACATGTGTGCATGTCAATAGAAGTTGAAGCAATTGTGGTCTAGGGAGTGGTTTGATTTGCTTCTGTTATGCTAAAAATATTTAATAGACTATAGAGGGGAGGCTGTAGAAGTGGAGGATGATCTCATTGGAGAAGGTGGTGGATTATTTGGTGTTTGCTATTCTTTTTGTTTCTTTTCTTCTACTTTTCTCATTCCTTCATACACCTTTTTAGTGACCTCCCTTGTTTCCTTTATAATTTTAACTTTGTTTTCCTCTATGTAGAAGAGAGGTTAGAGTCAACCTCATCCAATGGTTGTTTTCTCAACTGGCCATGTACTTTCATGGCCTTATCCCTTCGTTTCCTAGCTACTGATGCCAAATTCTGTGAGAATGTCATAATAATGTTCTCCAGAGTATCTGAAGATATTCTTGTGTATCTTTTCAGAGCTTCTTTTATTACTTCCTTAGTTGCTAACTCCATCTCCCATACATTTATACAGTCTTTTTTAGGATGTTCTTGTTGTGGAGGTTGTTAGTAAGAAGATCAATATCCATAATATCCTCTTTCCTAGAGTGTTCTAGAGAGTTTATTTAGATTTGGATTTGTGCAATGCTTCGAGTAGTTCTCTTCCTTGATTTTTCTACCTCCTTTCGTGATTCCTCTTCTTTGAATTATCCTAAAATCCTCCTTTTCACTCCTTTCCTTTCCAAGCTCATCTATAATAATGTTTTTGAAGACGGATCTTGTTCCAGAATAGGTGGAGTTCTTGAAGATAAGGGGATAGGTTCCTACTCTATTTTTTGTTCTTATGGTCCCAAATTCAATCCTCTAGATCTCCTTGGTGTCGAATTCTCTAGTGCTGGAGTTTATTATTTTAGAATTCCCCATTTCTCATGTAGCTTTTCTTTTAATTTTCTCCACATGCTCTTCTATTGTTTTCTTGGCTAGTTGCACGTGAAGTCATGATATGTGGGGAATCTCTCTGTGTTAGGATATTTTGGGGTTTTTAACAATATCTTTTCATAGGCATTGATTTAATCATTTCTAACTTCTTAAGGAAGTCGTAGTATCAAAGAAACCCACAAATCACCTATTTCCATCAATGTAAAATATTTATCTAGCAGAAAGACTATCTATTTTATATATTTTGGAACGTATCACTTGAAATCCATTCGCCCTCTTTCATTTGTTTTTAAAGGCTTGTGAGGAACCCCCAGTAGTTCGTTGTGTATGATGAAGCATCCTTGAAATGCTTGATATGTTTATTACTCTAAGTGGCTACTGGTTTTCTATTTTCCCACATGTTCCCTGCAAACGATGGTAAGGAATTCATGAAATAGAATGTGAGAGATGATGAGCATTCCATACTTGAATTGATAGTCTGTGTTCTTTGTCCTCTAAATGTTCTAAGAGTTATTCCAGTAGGACTTTTTAGAGATTAATTTTATTATCTTCCACCACTATCTGATACACTGTGTACAGAGGTTGTTGTGGTTGAATCCTCATAGTTTACACAAAATATTTTATACACAATCCACATTGTTGCATACCACACTGCTAGATTGGTGATCATGGTCACGTCTAAGCTCTGACAGTCAAATGTTGCTTTAGTCAACTTGGTGACTTCACTATTCTTTATATACTTCTTGAACGATATCTCCTCTACTGTGCTTAGCTGAGTTACAACTTGTAATGATTCCTTTGTTATGTGGTAGTTCTTATATAAACATATGTATTCATCGTGAATTCTGATCAATATAATTCTTCCTTATCCTTCTTCTCGATAGGAGTCCGAGAAGTCTTTCTAGAAATCCAAATTTTGTGCTCAAATTTGTTTGCATTATGGGAGATGTGAATATTTTTAAGTTATAGGAGTTTCTTGCTTATCTCCTCTAACTTTGTATGATGAATTTCTATTAATGATGCATGAATGTAGCACCAAACATCCTCTATGTAAATAACATCTGTAGGTACTTTGGAAAAGTCCTTGTTACGATCGACCTACATAGCATTATAGGGCAACTATTTATATTTTGGTTGTGGATTTTGAGAGATGGTCATAATGTGGAAGTAGCCATTATTAGTTATAACGAGGAAGAAAATAATAATAAGCTAGGGTTCTTGAATAAGATCTTACGAATTAATGGTTGTACAAGTGGGGATAAGTGAATGCAGTGGTGGGATTTTATAGTGTTAATTGTGGTAAATTTAATCATAATGGTAGGTGGAGCCATTCTTCTTAGGCTTTTGTGACTGTTATCTATCTATAGCTCTTTTTTGCACTTAAGGGTTAGTATCTATTATAGTACACTATCGTTACAAATTAATACAAGTATGCTTTTGATCATTCTAGGTTTTGATGATAATTATTTCATATTTCCCCATTGGTATATCATTATATTTGTGTACTGTCTAATCTCCTTAATTTGACTACTCCAGATTGTAATATTTTATCAATGTAATAAGGACCTAGAAACATTTGACTTTTAACTCTCCTTTCTTCTCAAATTTGCTATCATACAACAAGACAATGTGATCTTTCTTAAATCTTTTATGTTTGATATTCATGTCATGCCATGTTTTCTATCTCTTTCTTTCCATGAGCTGGTGGTATACTACAAGCTATCTAGTTTCATCCAAGTTTTATAATTCCTTAATTCTATGTTTTCGTGATTTTTCATCATTTAGTCTTAAAGTAATTGTGATGCAGAGGTTTGGAACTATGAAAGTTATGTGTAGATGTGTGTCCATCACATAGGCCAATTCAAAGGGGGTAAATTCAGTAGATCTTTTTAAAATTGTTCTATATGTCCAGAGTACAACAGGTATTTTGACATTCCAATCTATCTTGTTTTTATTGCAAATTTTAGTCAGGGTGGTCCATATGATCTTTTCTAGAGCCTCACTTGCTCCATTGGCTTGTAGGTGATAATGGCTACTACAATTATGGGTTACAATAAAACTTTGTAGTAATTTTTTAATAACTTCGTTGACAAAATGTTTCCCTTGATCACTAATTATGCTAAGTGGTAATAGGAATCTAGTGATGACATATTGATATATAAATTTTGTTGTTGTCTTTGTACTAAAGTCTTTGGTTGGTTATGCCTCTGCCCATTTTTTAGAAGTATTCTACTCTAACGATGATGAATCTAGCCTTAGATAGTTTGGTTGTTGGATCAATGGGTCCAATAAAATCAATAGCCCATTTTTCAAATGGCAGCTAGGATTGTACTTGTTGTAAGGGAATTTCAACTCTTGTAGTAGGTCTGCCAACTCTTTGATAGATATCACAAATTTTAACATATTATTTTGCATCTCTGTTTAAGGTGGGCGATCACAGTCCTAATAGCTTTACTTTCTTAGTGGTAGCATCTCTGAAGTTGTGTCTGCTAGGCATGCCTTCATGTGATGCGTTTCCCTCAAGATATAATTTCTCTTATGTTCATAAACTACATGATGAATGATATCATCTCTTCCTATTTTATATAGTTCTCCTTCTATCAGTGTAAAGGGAAGAGATTTCTGCAACAACAATTGTTTGTCTTTCGATATCATATTCTCTTTGTCCCTTACATGTAGTGATGCATATATGTAAATTCTCTTTCAAAGTGATTGATCCCCTGGTTTTTTGGATTATATTTTCCAATAGGCTATATATTGTGGGCTCAGCCCACCAGAATTGTCTTATGCTTGAATTCTCACACCAAAAAATCTTGCCATCATCAAAAAAATCTCACCAATCTCCAAATCAAATCAAACTTCAGTAACCCTAAAACTCTGATATTTTTAGATCTACTTTCATTTTACTGTGAATAGATTGAAGCAGCAACTCAGGCGAGATAGGTTTCGGTTCATCTCATTTTAAAAACATTCTGCCATGGTAGGGTTTCCTAAATTTTTCTTGTCTTTCTTCATAAAATCTTCGGATTCAAAGATTCTTCTCAGCACTTTGTTGGCTGTGGATTGATTGCTCAGGCATGTGATCACTCACCCAGTGCACTTGTGAATATTTTATCGCCTTCCAGTTCTTTGTTTTGTTTGATGTTTGCAGCTGATGAGCATAATTTGGTGTGCTAGGTTTTTTGGTAGAGCGTTTGACAACCTGGATTCGTTCAATTCTTCGATTAGACAGGTGTTTGCATGTTTTTCTGAGCTTTATCCTGTTGCATTCAAGTGTCGATTGAAGGAAGATGGTGTCAGCAAAGCTGGATGTTTCAGGTGTAGTTGAATATTTTTTAGCACTTTATGTTTTGGTTTGCTTATTATGTTGTATGCAAAGAAAACAACAGTGAGATTGAAATTGACTCCAGTGAGCTAGTGAAATTTGGGGGGTGGAGGGTTTCAAAGTTTCGATTGGAAAAATAGACCCCTTCTCTGTCTGCTTTACACCCTAGCCATGGTAGGGTAAGCCCAAGGAAGGTCAAATCGAAGCCTTATTTGCACCTTGTGAATCTTTATCTGCATGCTTTTGTGCCTGTATCTGATTCTGATTCATCTTCACTGCCTTTTAGTGCATCTCTCGTCTCACAGATGGTCGTGACATTTTTTCTCGTGGTGAATTTGTTGTTCATACCTTTGTACAGTTTTGTCTTATCGAGGGGGATTCCTCTTCCATATCCTTATGGGTTTGCCAGTCTTTGAATATTTCAAATTGCCTTTTAAGAATGAGTGTTGTAGATATATTCCGCCTACTACCAATCACATATAGGCTATAAAGATATTGGCGAGTTATGTCAATAACAGTTTACAATCACCACAAGATGAATTCAATTCCTCCCAAAGTGATATCAAATATAAAATTCTAGTATGGAGTGATACCTATTTGGATTTCCAGATCATTTACTTCATCCCCAGGAGCTGTAGTTGTACTTTGTTCCTGGTCTCAATTTTTGTATTGACCTTTGTTAAGAGCTTTCCTTTATTGGGCGCTAGGTGCATGTGTTGAAAAGATTTCCTGTGTTCTTGACTTGTGGTTGGACTGTTTAGAGCCGTGGAATAGTGTTGTAGATAGGCAATTGATGCTGGTTTTTAATGAAGATTTCTATTTTGAGGTAGAGAATAAGATGTTAAGAGATCCAGTTAAAGGTTTGTCTACTTTTTCAGGTGGTTTACTTCTCAAACAAAAAGTTGGTGTTGATTCTCATGCATGGAAAAGTATGGATGATAATTGAGATGGTAGTCGATATAATGAATAGTGGAAAAATTATGTCCTAGAAAATTATCCATTTTACACTACTCCTTTTTTCAATTTTCTCACCTTTGCCAACAAGTTTATCCACATTGACACAAAGGTAGTTCTTGAGATGACACTTAAGGTACATTTCATTTCTTTGTCATGTTTCTTTTAGTTGGAAGAAGTAATAGATTGATATAATATTATTTCTTTAAGCAAGACATAATTATGGGATAATCAATAATGAACAATACATACATTATGAAATTTACTCTATTCCAAGGTTAGAACTTTGTTCTACACCAATGCCAACCAAATTAAGATTTTGTTACTTCTTATATAATTGTTGAATTTATTCTTAGAGTCCCACTTCAATAGATTGAATTCACTTTACATTTTGGTTAATATGCATGTTACAATTAATTTTCACTCACAACTGGTATTTTCTTCTTAAAGGTTGCAACAATCTTGTTTTGTCCTCAAGAATTGAGTAGCCCTAAAATCCCGATATTTTTAGATTGTTACTTAAGTGCACACACAAAACTTGGGTGCATCGACATGTACTATCCCTCAGTTTTTAAGGGTTTGAATTTTTCAGGGTTTAAAATTATAGGGTTTGAAATCCAATGGTTTGAAATTTTACATTTTGAAATTCTATGATTTGATTTTTTTTGGATTTTGATTATGGGGTTTAAAATTTTTAGGATTTTTTTATGCGACACTTTGTGTTGTTCCACTTAATTTAGTGAATACTGTTGCAGAGGCCCTCATGTTTTAGATCCAATACGTCCTTGCCTTGTAGCACATAAGATAGTCAACCAATAAAAAAAGGATTTGTAAATTTACATTATTTTGAATATTTGTTGATCTTTAGCTATCTTTGCAATATGTAATGTGAATCCGCACATACCATTTCCTACCAATTGAATGAGTGTTCTAGAAAACATTTGTTATGATTGTATTTGGCACCAAAGAGGTTTGAATGATGTTTTAGTTCATGGGATGCAATCTTCCAAAGCTTTTTAATCTGTGATTGCCGATAGGAGAGGATTATTTCAAAGTTCATAGCTAAGTTCATATTCAAAGCATATGTGTATACAGTCATTGCACTAATGCATAAAAGTAGTGCTTGAAGTTTAAACCACAACTTTCAACTCAAGGATATTGAGAAAAATATGTTTTCAATTGGACTTATATGTGTTGAGTGCAAACTTTTTCCTTGAAGCTTCTTATTAGAAAGCTATTCAAAATCATATAAAATATTTTATAAAATACAATCAACGTAACTATTGCACCTTCTTTTGGTGCAAGTGCTAGTATATTCTCCTTCTTACTATAAGTATCTTCTTCTAATAATGATTTTACAAGAATTTCATCAAGGAATAGTATCTTGATATGCTTTCACCAGCATGTGGCATTGTAGACTGTGTATCTTGTAGTGTGATAATCTGCATGTCTTTTTTTATGAAAGTTTCCTCCATTTCATCCAAGTATATATTTAAATAAAAAAATCTTGAAAAACTAGGTATTTTGATGTGTGAAATACCCCTTTGGATACATTGGTTTATTTGTTTTGCCTCCTTGGGGATGAAAGTTAGAGTATGGGTTTTCCATTATTGTATTCTTTGCAATATATTATTTTTATTTATTTTTTGATACTTTTTGGTACCCTTTTAAGATGTTTGTGTACAATAAAGACTATCCTCAAACTATATACCTTCTAGGAAGTGAGCTCTAGTTCTTCCTGCATTCAAGTAGTCATCACTTCCTCACTATCCATACTACCCATCTTCACTTTCCAACTCAATTTCTCCTTCAACATTAGGCTCCTCAAGTATGTCTAATTTATATACAATCCATATATGTTTATGTATCTTTCAACAAATATTAAATTATGGCAAATCACTCATTTACAACACTTAACCCTCTTGTTTAAGAATTTCCAATGAAGAGCTTCCAATTGTTTTTCCAAGTGCTTATTTCAGCACTTTTTTACTATGAAAAAACTCTTAATAGTCATGTTTGATGCCTACTTTTCCTTGCAATTACTTTTGTAGCACAACTCAATGTCCCTCCATGTGATTATGCTCCCTCCCTCATCTTTTCTTGATCTCCTTTGATCTCAATTTTCTATTTTATGCCCAAATTTCTACCTAAAAACACTTTATAATTAGGCCATGGCTCTTTTCTCAACCTTGTGTGATTTTTTTTTTCCCACGACCTATAATTTCTTCCTAAAGAAAGGGTCACCACACCCTCTTAATCACACAAATGCCCCTCTTAAGAATACAAACACCATTCTCATTTAATTTAGTTTGTTTCCCAACCATAAAAGCTAGGGTAATTCCTCCACTGATATTTTTCATTCTAATTTTCAATCTTTTGGAAAAAAATGTGACACCCATTTCCCTTTTCATTGTTTTTATTTTTTAAATTAAATTTGACTCATTTCTTTCTCACTTTTCAATTTTTTATATTGTCACTAATTTGATACTTACACACACACATACATATTTGTGTTGGCACAATTAATATGTTTTATATTGTTTTTACATCATAATAGTTAGTTGAGATAAGATGTAAATTTTCAAAGTAGAGTTGTGAACATTTGATTGATGAAAGTGGAGAATCCACCATCTCACTATTGATAAATCTTATAGAATATTTTGAGAAAGATAATTGATTTTCTTAACTATCATTTAAGAGTGAGGTGACTAGCTAAGTATGAAGGACACAACAAGCATCTCACAAGGAATTCACAATTGGTTGGTCCATCTAACACATCTCAATATGGTGGTTACAAAAGTATGGTTGAATGGCTTCAAGACTATTCATGAGGTGAAGTTACTAGGTCCACTTTTTTCAACCCCTAACACTTACAAAACCATTCCAATTATCACATAGACCCATCACCACAAGGTGTTAGTACCTTGTTAGTCCAAATTTTAACTTGAATACATATAAATATAACCATGTTGTAAACTAAAACAGAACTAGTTAATTCATAACTTTTCAATACTTGAGAATTGTAACAATTAACAATTAAGTATATGAGGTTTGCACGCCTCCTTTTGCTTATTTCTAGTTGCTTGGCCTTGATGTTCTTTTGTTCTCTTTTTTTTAGCTTAAACTTATGGGTTCAAGGGCCCTCCCCCTACTTTTAATATAAAAAAAACAATTGAAGTACTAAATCTAAATCATGAATCATTAATCCATACAATCATTCAAAATATTAAGCATAATTTGAATTTTAATGTTAGGATTTCAATTTTAGTTCAAATTACGTGAGAACGTAAGTAGTTAATACCGAAAATAAAATACCTTTTTTGGGGATGTGACAAATTACTATCAAACATATTAAAACTTTACAATATAATATCAAAATACATTTATTTATAAATAATAAATAAATAAATATATAATTAATGATTTAAACAATATTTAGAAAATGTAAATTTACATTTAATAAATAGTATAACAACATACCTAACACATTTAATATAAAAAATATTACTTTAGACGTTTTATCTATTAAACCTTCTCTTAAACTTGTGAACTTCTAAATAAAACTTTTAAATTCTTGACAATTTAAGTACTAAATCTAAAGCATTAATTGTTAAATCCCTACAATTGTTCAAAATATCATGCACAATTAAAATTTTAATGTTAAGTTCTTAATTTTAGTTCAAATTACATGAGAGTGTTAATAGCAAAAAAAATTGTAGATGTGACAAATTACTATCTTGCTTATTAAACTTTTACAATATAATGTCAAATGACATTTATTTATAAATAAATAAAAAATAAATATATAATTAATAATTTAATAATATTTAGAAAATATATTTAAATTTAATAAATAGTATAGCAACATGCCTAACACATATAAAATAAATAATTATTAAAAATATTACTTTAGACTTCTTATTTATTAAACCTTCTCTTAAACTTGTGAACTTCTAAATAAAACTTTGCACAACTAATTATAAAATAAACATATATTTTAGCATTAATATAATAAATAAAATCCCATTCTATAAATTAAATTATTATGCCCAAGAAGTTCCTTAAATGAAGTGTACAACCTACTTTTAAAGATCAATAGTTGAAAGTTATAGAGAAGGATGCAAGATGATTGAAATGATCTCAACCATCAAATTTTCTAAAATATTAAAAAATGTAATATATAATTAAAAAAAAAATAACTACACTCTTAGCCAATCTTAGCTTTAAAGTAGGGAAAGGTAGGATAAGAATGCATTTTTTTTTATTTAAAAATTTTCAAACTTAGACTTTTAGATTTCTTATAATAAATATAATATATAAATAATAAATTATATGTTCAAATCTTTTTAAATTTAAATGTCAATTTATTTTAATAATTATTAGTACTTGCCTTTAAGAATTGTACTATTTCAAAATTTCAAGTCATTTTGTTAATTAGTTATTAATAAGTTAGTTTTGAACCAATTAAAAGCTAGAATTTTATGCTCTTCAAATATAATTTTTTTTTAAAGTGAACATATTAAATACTTCACTTTCAAA